>JAIZAY010000056.1:0-191461 GCA_029531755.1 Holothuria leucospilota
TTTAAACCAGCACCCAAGTACCTACCTTACTGTTCGATTTTCTAGACCTGCTACTAGGCCAAACGCAATGATTGCTGGGTTATGGGCGTTTGTATGAGCACCTTTCTATTCATTCCCCAAACGAATTCAATTTCACTATTTTAGAAGTCCCTTGACAGCGAACACGGCCTACGTGATAAAGAAACAAGCTGGATTGGAGGCTTGACACTGTCTTTCCAAAAGGCCTTAACATCAATTGATGGGTTTCATGTCCAAGTTCGCAAATCGACGTGTTAATTCCAGATAGCTATTGTGTTATTGTTACGCTTCAATTGTAATCGCCTTTCAGCTTTCTCTCTTAAAGTTGCTTCTCTTCAGCTATTTACGGTGTTTTCGTGTTCTTTAGTACATTTGTTGTTAAGTTGCCTCTCGTCGAAACTGATGAAGGGCCCTGTGTGGTCCGAAAATTTAAAATTTAAATATGTTTATCCATTTCTGTTTATGCTATTTGTTTGTTACTGGTGTGATGCTACTTTTCTTGAACTATATATATATATAGTATATATATATTATATATATATATATGTATTATATAGATATATATATAGATATATATATATATATGTGTGTGTGTGTGTGTGTGTAATTTTACAAACTCAATCATTGAAATTAAGACTTACTCAGTGTTGGCTCATTTGCACAGAGTAGTAGTATTCTGCTGTGCGCACCTGATTGCTTGGTGGAAATAAACAGTCGTTTTGTATGCAAGTACATTAATGACTGTGGACAACTAGACATCAGAGATTTGTTGCCTATCAGGTCCCTTTGTCAGGATGCATTTGGCAAGGATGAGGTGGCCTAGGTACCACGCCAAAAGGTAAAGAACGTTAAACGCAATGATCCCTGTTTATAGGATAATTCCCACGCGCTATAGTAGCTCAAAGTAGATTTAATTTACCATAAATTAAGTTTATTTTCCGATACAGATCCAGCCAATACCACCTCCCTGATCTTATCAGGGAGTTTGTGTGTCAAATAGCAACTCCCCGATTTCGCCTTGTCTGGTTATCTTTTACTTTTTTTCAAGTAGCGCCGGCATGGGGGCACGGGGTAAGGCGAGGTGTGGTTTTGACTGAATTATGAATTTATTTTAATAACTTTTTATGCACAAGTCGTTCTCAAACTATCACAATTGTCGCAAATCCTTCAATTTTCGTGAGCTCTGCCTCCTTACAGACTCATTACATGGCTGTGCTTACACTCAGTAACGTCTCAAACATTCTCATCATTAAATGGTGAGGTTTTTACGATTTCGTAGATTGCTCTTGTTCATAGGAGTCATAATGGAGGAACACAGCAGTACGAATTTACTTAATTGTGAACTTTCTAACATATAATCCATTCGAAAATATGGCAAAGATAGCACCGTATTGCATCTAAGCCATTGTAAATGAACAAAGAATTCTCAAAGGACAGGGGCCCTCTCCCCCTTAAAACCCTCCGGATGCTCCGGATGCAAACTGCCTCTGATTTGGGAATATGCACAATTGACATAAAATATCGGGTTTATCTGAGGTATACTTAAGGCATCATCTTCTATTGTAACGGCATCACCACCTGTACCGACGCCACTGTGCGTTTACGGTATAATATCGACAATCCCGCAAGGTTAGGTTGCGTCTTCTTACTTGCATGTTTAAGGGTAATAATTAAATTAAAAGTGTAATTTTGGAAAGGCAATTGTTTACTGTGTTTAATGTGTTTTTTCGGTCCATTATCATATGTTCTGAGCATTGTCAGTGACAACGATACCTTATTGAGACCATCAGTCATTTCTGTTACAATTACACGATTATCGCAAAATTGATCCTTAAAATCTGCAAAATATTACACCACCCAAATGCGTCTAAGTACCCCAATGTTCCAAACCCCCTCCACTTACACCCATTATCCAGGACGCGGCGGTGTTCGCGTGAAGCAAAGTTTAGATAATGCCCCCTAGTCGACGAAAAAATACTTTCTACGCTCTCTCGGAAACCAACACTAAACAACAGACATCTCCTACAAGCAACTTGAACTTTCCAAAGGACGTGTGTATTAGCTGTTATTGGCATCCAATCTGTATATCCTGCTAGTGTGTTAATCAAACTTCTCTGACTGGTAAAAATGTAGTCATAACTGCAGCTTTCTAGTTACTACGTTTTTCGGTGCTGCACTTGTGTCTGTACGGAAAATCTAACACCGTGAAAGCATCTTCTAAAAATATGAAGCCATGAAATTGTTTCCCACCGGTCACTGCCAGTACCGTAGTGACTGGTTCACAAACATAATAACCACAATGAATAACCACTATAGATATCTATGTTGCGCATGATGTCACAGAGCAGAAAGGTGCTGTCCCGTCGTTGGGAGGAAAGTTGGCGTGATCATTGCAAGTTCGCACGAAACAAATGCAGACAGCTGATTTGTGAACCAATCGTATACGCGCGTGAGTCTACTACAGGCGAGTGCGAAATCTACGTTTGTGCACTTGTGCTTCATTGTTTTCCTCCAAAATGACGTTGTGTGACGTCAATGCATAAGTCTATAGTAGGGCCCAAAGTTTTCCGCGAAGTGGAATTTTCGCGGAAATCGCGGGTTGGCATAACAAAATGGAAAACGAAATTTTGAAAAAAAGTTCACTTGCAAAAATACATCAGTAAATTACTATCAAAATAATTGTTATAAGTTACCTGAGCTGTTTTAATAACTACAAGGATAAATTGTTTGAACAAACATCGTACAAAAAAAAACATAATTACCCTCTCTAGCCTATAATGTAAAAGTAATTCACAACCTGAATCGCGTAATAAAATCATAACAAAACAGTCACTCCACAACATCCCCTAACCGAGGTCGATCGAGAGAGTATTTTTTGTACTACCACCGTAAATATTGTGCACTACAGCGTTGTTTTTTGGCTCATCCTTTACCAAATGGAAGTTTGAGATTTTATACAGATTTAGAGGAACAATATAAACTTTTGAAGATGCCTCAATTAAGAAAACGGAAAAAACAGATTTTGTCACTAAAGCATGAGAAAGTGGAATTCAGCATTAACAAAGCGGACAATTTTGGGCCCTGGTCTATAGCATATATCTACCTTGAAGTCAACAGAAATAACCTGTTTTTGCACAAGCATTTTTTTATAGATCTGAACTTTTATTTGCAGCAATAAGCTTTAGCAAAACAAGCATATGACTTTCTGGTAATATAAAGAAAATGACTTTACAATTACCGCATCAAAACTATGTAATTACTTCTTCATGCATTGTCTGGCCATCTATGTAACTTATATTTACGTCACACCTAAATTATACTCCATTGACGTATACAGTAATTTGTGGTCCGTTTTGTGACCTGCAGAACCTTTAAGAATTCTCTAACAGGTGCTACAAGCTACACATCACATGGGGCATAACAAATAGTCCTTTTACTCAGATTTCAAATTGTTTATCATGATCTTTGGTGCTTTCAGCTGGAGATGTTATCTACTCTGGTGGCGGCCCCAAGCTCTTTATCCAAATGCTACGTTTCATCGCCGAAGGATATAATGCAAACATTGTCGAAAATACCTTTACTTTTCATATACCTCCAAGTTTTGCATACTAATTCAATTTCACTGCTACTATATCGACATTACCTATTAAGTACACCATTTCAGCAACACGTTATGAACTATGACCGAAAAATATTTGGGGCGTTAAACTTGTAGGGTAACACCTTTAGTTAGGACTTTCCTTTAATTAGTGGTGTGCTGCTTTAAAGGCCCCATAATCCCCACCCCTGCATATAAATCCTCCCTAATAAGTTTACGTCTAGCTTCTTTTCCGAATTAAATATGCGGCACAAACCATGGTCACCTCCAAAGCAGAGATACATGCTACAGCCTGCACTGATTTTATTTATCCAAAGCAAAGTTCATACACTTTTTTTAGGTGGGCTATTATTTGAATTAATGTCAGTCTCGCCCAATTATACTTGGTAGTTAAGAATATACGAATGTTCCTAAATATGACTGGACTGCAACATTTCCACCAAGGAAAGTAAGAATAGGCTATATCACCATCTGACGTCACGTAACAGCGGTCGAACAGCACATTTTTAGGAAACATCCAAGTCATACATAAATAACTCATGTGGAAGAAATATTGGCTTTAAAAAATTGCCGAGTTTGTAAGACAATGTAGTTCCATTACAGTTCTGAAGGGCTGTGTCCGAGTTATCAAGAGCTATATTTGCCCTTGTGGGAGTAGTGGGATTACCGAAAAATGCGTGATTCTTATGGTCAAAGCTAGATCAGTTTCTGCTGAGACCTGGCACAGTGCTCACACAGATACTTAGAAAAAGATGTAGATTTTCAATACAATTACTTAAACTTAGTCTACTTTACATCACCTCACCGCAAGAAAAGAAAATGTATTAAACAGTTTCCAAAAATTGACCTCAACATATTATGATTGCAAACTATCGCGGGTCACCGCCATGACATTGCCCTTTGATGGTTTTGTATCAGCCAATTTGAAGTTAGGGATGAGAAAAAAATCTTTAAGTTGTAGCACAGGCCATTTTTAATTATTTGGAAAGTCAAATACCTTTGGCATGAGAAGTAAACAATTACATTGCATAGGGCTAAATTTTGAGGGCATCGAACAAATCGCGACGTCGAGTAAAATGCCCACGATATTTACACCTACACCGAAAACCATAACCATTCTACAAAATACTGTTGGGTTTCGTATGGTGAAGGGTGATGATTATAAAGATTACAATGATTAACAGCGATTTATGAAAAGTTAAAAAAATCCCTTTCTCACAATTTCTAAAGACAAATTGATACCCAACTCTGTATAGAGATTATATAGAACTTGTAGGCAATGTCGAAATCAAAGAAACATATAAAGATTGAAATGTCGTCTTTGGGTCAATAGGTTTCCTTTTCTTTGCATTTAGTTTTCAAACCTAAGACAATTTCACAACAATATTCGTCTGTGGGATATGCAATTTTATTGAATCTTCCTGTCGTCTCGATTCATCTGATATTATAAATAGAACGACTCTTGAAAAGTAGGCCAAGTTTTGCTAATCTGTAGTAATTTCAAACTGTGTAAAGTGTGGTATCAGATTATAAACACTGCTTTTTCTTTCTATCAACCCTTTGCATAAAGCTGGGGGCTTCCCCATGATTATTTTTTAACTCTTTGTGAAAAGAGCCAAAAATTTTAATAGAATTGCAGTTATGTTGAGAGGCGAATGCAGCTATCGGTAATCTTCACAAAAAAAAAAGAAAAAAAAACCAAATGGTCTTACAGATTGGTGGCATGAGGGATGAAACCCATCCAAGGGCCATCCTGCCTGGAACTTAAAAGACAATGTGTAACATTGTAATCTCTGATAAATGCATTTGAATGCATTTTGAAACACAAATTATTTACCATGCATGGGCCATTTATATGGGAGGGAATGTCGCAATTCAAAACGCTATATTGCAGGAAATCTCAGTCTAAAATACAAATTTTCAGGAAAGTAAATTTGGCCTTTCCAACATACAATATGTCCCTAAGATCAGTATAACAGTTATCATTATGGTAATAATAATTAGAAAAACAACAAGATTTTTCTCTCATTGACGAAGTTTCTAGTTCATTTTTCGACTTGTCTTTCGACTTGTCTTTTACACCTACACCGAAAACCATAACCATTCTACAAAATACTGTTGGGTTTCGTATGGTGAAGGGTGATGATTATAAAGATTACAATGATTAACAGCGATTTATGAAAAGTTAAAAAAATCCCTTTCTCACAATTTCTAAAGACAAATTGATACCCAACTCTGTACTGAGATTACACAGAACTTGTAGGCAATGTCGAAATCAAAGAAACATATAAAGATTAAAATGTCGTCTTTAGGCCAATAGGTTTCCTTTTCTTTGCATTTAGTTTTCAAACCTGAGACAATTTCACAACAATATTCGTCTGTGGGATATGCAATTTTATTGAATCTTCCTGTCCTCTCGATTCATCTGATATCATGAATAAAACGACTCTTGAGAAGTAGGCCAAGTTTTACTAATCTGTAGTATTTTCAAACTATGTAAAGTGTAGTATCAGATTATAAACACTGCTTTTTCTTTCTATCAACCCTTTGCATAAAGCTTGGAGGCTTCCCCATGAATTTTTTTTAACTTCTTGTGAAGAAGAGCCAAAAATTGTAATAGAATTGCAGTTATGTTGAGAGTTTTGTTGCAGCTATCGGCAATCTTAAAAAAGAAAAGAAGCGAAATGGTCTTACAGATTGGTGGCATGAGGGATTAAACCCATCCAAGGGCCATCCTGCCTGAAACTTAAGAGACAATATGTAACATTCTAATCACTGATAAATGCATTTAAATGCATTTTGAAACACAAATTATTTACCACGCACCGGCCATTTATATGGGAGAGAATGTCGCAATTTAAAACGCTAGATTACAGGAAATCTCACTCTAAAATACGAATTTTCAGGAAAGAAAATTTGGCCTTTCCAACATACAATATGTCCCTAAGATCAGTATAACAGTTATCATTATGGTAATGATAATTAGAAAAACAACAAAGATTTTTCTCTCATTGACGAAGTTTCTAGTTCATTTTTCGACTTGTCTTTTACAGAAAGTCCTCAGCGAATTGCTTAAATGGGTATTTTGAGAAAAAAATGCAAAACAGAAAACTAATTGTAAACGCTTCAATTATCGATCCTTCTACGCTTCTGTAGACTTTAGTCATAAGACTATCATTTATCGCAAAACATTACTGAGAGTTGATGACTGTGCTTATTGTAATTAAGGCAAGGAGTATTTTGCTTTCGTTTTTTGAAACGATCAAACTGTGTAGTAGGACTGCAACTGTGCGTTTCACATTGAATGTTAGGCTTAAGTAAAATTCTTGCCATATTCAACTTAATACTCTATTCCAGGCCTCGATATGGAGAAATGTATCAAGAAAATACTATACGATTTCTTGACGTACCTCTTTGTAGGTTATTTGATACTTGTTTTATCGTGTTCCAGCGTTACATCAGATTATCTTATTTATTATACTACATCCGTTTCTGACAGTGTTCGGTTTGATTGTTGCAATAAATCACACCAACGAAGTGACTGGAAATACGCAGATAGTTTTTTGTTCTTAAATAGAAATCCAATTGATCAACCTTTTGGGAACAGTGTTTCAGTATTAAGGAACTATTCACTTTATATTAAGTCTGTTTCAATACAGCATGAAGGAAGTTATGAGTGTTTGTGTAACCTGGGGCCATTCATCAACTTTTCACTACTTGTTAAAGGTCTGTATTATACATATAATCGCCTCGTTTTGAATTAATAACTGACAGTGCACGTTACCTAGTTTGAAAAAGAACATATTCTACACTATTCAATTAGTAAAAGTTAAAAAGTTTTTCATGTTGTAGTAAAGAAATAAGAGATGTAAAAACTTGTGCAGCTTATAAAGCGAGTGCTATACTGCGGAATGAAACATACTTACATCAAATTAAGCAACTAAACGATATTAGTTTTTTACTCACATGCTGATTTGATGTTAATTATTGTAGGTACATTTGTAATCAAAACGATAACAATGGCTTATTTGCTCGTCCTTTGGTCCAATTGTAATATGAATGGTAGATTATTCTATTTTAGATAATTCTTAAACAAATTCAAATACTGAAGACACCCTTATCGATAACTATAATTTCATTATTAGAGCAGCAGAAGATATATAGTATATTGACTTAATACTTAATATCAACAGTTCACAAACAAATATTACGCCACTGCGAATAAAAAGATTAAATATCATACAGATTTATCAGTTTTGATACTGAAAGCTAAGGTTTGCATTAATATTAAACCGAAATCAAGACCTATGTTAAAACCCAAGTTTATCATATTAGTTGAATAGAAAGGTATATATCAACAGTGCCTCATATCTAATAGTAGCTAAAACATTGAGCAGTATTTGGCAACTTCCATTAACATAGAATAGGGAACAATGGTATTCAAGCTTTAACACTGTTCCCTGTAAATATATTCCACGTCCTTGATGGGTATAATGTGTGTATATAACGCTGTTGAGGAATTTGATTACGTTTATTAAAAACAAAATGATTAACAATTTACTTTAAGAAGTTTTGTGCATCTATTTGTGATTTTGTACTGAATTTGTCCCCTTCAATTCCTTAGAATTCAACACATAAAGTAGTCTCGGTGGAATTTCTTGGTAATAGTAGTACAAAGTATTTGCTCGTGTGACGTTTGGATGAAATCGTTCTTTCATATAACAATGATCACGAATAAAGCTGAATTGACAGGAAAGCAGTAAAGGATTTTCATACCATTAAAACGATTCATAAAGATTTCATTAAGTTTTTAATTTTATTAATACACCAGTTAAGGTCAGCTGGTTAATATACTTTTAAGTACAGCAACCAGACAATCTCGTATGGCACAAGGGAAAATTGTTTTGTGTCTTTTTCGAACGGACCATGGATCAAGAATTCTAATAGGAACAATTAATTTCATTGTTACTACGTTTTGCAAAAAAAAAAAAAAAAACCAGTATGTACTTTTCGTTAAAACAATCACGTTACTTGTTAAGTCCGAATGTTGTAATAATCATCGTAAGGGTATTCAATAACTATTGGGAGACAAATGGTACAATTTTATGAGCATATGGGTATTCTGATATAAAAATCCGTTACAATTATGCAACATTATCATTTGATTATGATTGTTTTTGCATTTACTAACAGTATGCATGTAATGTAACATCATAAGTAAGGATACTGCAAACTTATCTGATAAGGGTGATTTTCAATTGGTCACTTTAGTAACGTAAAGATTTTCTTTTAAGTCTAAGGGAGATCCTGCAAGTAGATATCATAGTAAAAAGTAACATATAAGATGACAAATAAATTGAAACGATTACCGTATATAAATAGAACTTTCTCTGGCGATGACTTTCGCAAACTTTGAGTTTCCTCCAATGACATTCAAACATAAAAAAACATGTCCCGCAACTTTGTCTTTGATACCCCAGAAGTGCAAATTTTCAGCCATCAAACGTTTTTTACAATAAAGTTAAAATTAACTTTCAATCCAGTTAAATGATAAACAGGTTTGAATTATAGACAAGAACGTATAGATGGGAGATGGTCTTTTTATACATGTACTGATATAATACATTCCAAACTTTCATGAAAATGGTGTAATATTACTTGTAAAGAAAGTTTTGCAAAGTTTATACAGAAAAATTCAAAGAGGAAAATAAGATTAAACTTAGTTATGGTGAAGTACGTCAGGTTTACATACTCTGAAAACACTAAGGCACAGGCCAGTGGGAATAAACCCATGGAACACCTCTCTGATAAACCTCAGCGGAGTACTCTAAATTAAAAAAAGTAAAATACGTAATAAAACATAAGTACTATCAACATAAGTGTGTGGGGTTACTTTCAATGCGGTGGAAGTGTTGAGGGAGCCAAACTTTGCTTCTTTGTATGAAAAATAGCATGCACTTTGGCTGAACCTAGCAAATTTTGTTCCTCTATATTCGATAAAAATCCCATCTGGTGTGTCAACGGCAGAGGCCAAAAGGTGCTTTGAAGCTTTCTTAATAACTAGTTTATTAGCATAGTTAACGAGTTGTAAATGTAATGCTGATGAATAGAATGTCGATAAAGTTTATTTCGTTCGAGTAAGAAGAAAGGCTTTCAATTGCCTTTGTGATAAATGACCTAACATTTTTATCTCAGTGTAAAGTACTTGAACACCGATTGGAGTTATTGTCCTATAAAGTATTAATTGATTGCTTAATAAGGCTCACAGAAGGGACTGCTCAGGTACACATCTACCTGTAACTGCTAAACCTCCATTCATTTTAAAATGTATGAGAATCACATAAAGAAATAAATCGTTCGGTTAGGGCAGATTGATGTGTGCTTTGTTAGAGTAAATTAAGATACTGTAAAATGAAGTATTTTCGAAACTTTCCCTTTAATGGCAATGTTTGGTTAGCTTGTTGTAAATTAGAGTAGTGACTTTGTAAGCGCGTTGAGTAGACGTTAAGGGAAAGCACTTTGATTTTCGTTGATAAAAAAGTGCTACCTTATTTACAGCTTCTAGGATTCTTAATATACCAAAACAAAAAAATGTTACAAAAAGAAGTTAAAGTGACAGAGATCTTTCATATGATAACAATCTATTGTGTATTGTTAGGTGGACAGTTATTTTTTAAATAATTTATTTTATCGTATGGTCACATTCGTTCTTTTTAAAGCATTCACCTTCATCATTAGTTCCAACTCTTATCCTGTTTCTCATTTATAGAAAGATGTTCAAATAAGTAATTGTGTCTGAAAATAGAAGTATAACTGGGGGTGTTTCGATGTCTTGTAGTGTCTGTTATAAAAGCAACTTTTGTTCGTTTCAATTAGGAATGTGATATTTGTTGCTATCTGAAAGCACTAATTATCATATTTATTAATGTATTTGATTAACTAACCTATTAATGACAAACACTTTATAGAATGAGTATGTATCACTATGAAACATACGGTAACAGTTTTTCAAGACCAGTACAAGATGTTTAACAATCTCGACCAATCGGCTGCTGCCATGCTGGCACATGATTTTTCCCACGTTTTGTTTTGAAAACAAATAAAACTGTGATTTGAAAACACGGTGACATGTGAGTAAGTTCTCCCAGCGATCCATTCATTAAACATTATGCAGTCTTGCACTTGACTGGTTGTTTAGAGTCGGGTTACGTTGTATAAAGCTGCCAGGACGAGTAAGAAATATATAATACAGAAAAAAAAAGAACCCAAGTCTTTTGCAATCTCATTTTTCCACGCTACCCACATAGTCGCAAAGCGGTCACCAATTTGACTACATAATTGCATGCTGAACTGATTCCGTTAAAAAGCTTGGTTTGAAATTGAAGCCTCACCTTTCTTTAGTTCTACTGAGGTATATTATGCTGCAATCCTCATCTCCTAGCGCTATTTTCTATCGCCTCACCAGGATTCTTTTCCACTCTTGTAATAAGTTCTAATTTCAAAATGGATTTTTAAATTCCATGTTTATTCGTCTTTCTTGTGAAATATGTCTGTTTCCTTTGGGATTCATGCCGAGAACACACTAGAGAGTCTTTGACACGTTGCCAATACCCCCGACTATTTGTTGCGCGTGCAGGGAAGCAGTCAGTCCGTGCATCCTGACTAATTGTCGCACGTGCGACAAGGAGTCGGTGCGTTTTCCATAGAATCGCATATGTAAATATTGTATTTGCCGTAACTTTATCAAAGGTTTTGCAAGAAGTTATTCTAAAAGAGCTCTCCAGATAGAGTTAGAAAATCCATTTTGAAAATGGAACTTGTTTGTTACAAACAATAACATAGAATGCGTACTTCTTAATAACTTGCACCTTAGTAACATTGAAATGAAATTTGCATAAAAAGATAATTCGTCATGTGAAACTGGAACACGGGTATCTCAATCTCGGATAGTTGGGACTCAGGTCAGAAAATTGTGAAAGTAAATATTCTGGACTGCAAGAAAATACACTGTGTGATACACGATTGTTAACAAGAGGTCACTGGCATAATTTGACATCTCAAAAGCTGCAGATTACAGGAAACTTTGATCTGAAACACATTTGTCACTGCAATTCTGCGTGATGACCATGCCCGGGACACCACAGGATAGAAATGGAAAATCGCTGTTGATGACCACAGGTGGGATAATCCACACCGCCCCATTACTTTTGCCACTTCTACTGGTTGTGATCATGTCTACTGGTATACTAAGGTCATTTTATGAAACACTAAGAACGTTAGAGAAAGCTCCTTTGCAAAGGAAAAGTAAAAATAAGTAACAAACGTAACTAAGTTATAGAAACAGTTTGTAAAACTCGAAGTCAGGTAATAAAGCGCTGATGCTTAACCGAGTTTTCTTTTTAAAGTTTTAATATACTAGACAACTATTGAATAAACGCCGGCTGGATATACACCTGTTTGTAATAAAGCCCATAAAACTGAAATTGATCAGTTATTAACATATTACTTAAAATAGCTGCTTATAGTTCAAGTGCTTTGTTTTTCTCACCTGTGTTCATGTGTTGTTCATGCCAAGTAAGGTTAAAATGTTTTGGACAATTAGTCATTGTAGCCTGAAAGAAAAAGTATTTAAAAATATTTTTCTAAGAAATTCAGTCAATGAAATCTCAAATCTAGCAATTCTTGATAGCCTACAGGCTGATGGGGGAACTAGGATGGTAATATATGACTTTAACAAAAAGTTCATTCTCAATTATTGGAACGACCTACAGGTACTGACAATTATGCATCGAATATGTAAACGTTGGAGCACTCAGAGTAGAACCAGTCCCGTAACGACCATTACCCCAAAGGGGTTTGTTTGGTTTGATTAGGGACTGGAGGTCTTTCTTTTAAAGCTCTACCAATATATTGGCAAAGAAACAAAGGACGGGATAGTAACCAGGACTTACCAACGATGGAACCGTTGCAAATTGGTGCTCGATGAGGCCAAGGAAAAGTTAGACCGGAAGGGAACGAGAAGAGAAAAATGTTACAAGTGGGGATGCGGGCAGAGAGCGGGGAGTCAGTGGAAGATTAAGTAGAGATGTGAATATTTTGTAACATATTGTCATTCTATGTCTCAGTAAATTTGGCATTAAGTGCGAAAACTTGAACTGTCAAGTTTGCTGAGCGTAAATCATTTAAAAAAAAATCTGACATACAGATTACATGCGTAGCACACGCAGGGTATCAGGTGATCAAGGAAATCGTAAAAGAGTGTATATATACTTATGCAGAGGTAAAGCACTTGTCAGGCGGTTGGCTCCTATCGAGGGTATCACGCTTTGTGTCGTATCTGACGGTCTGCTTGACAAGGTGGTTTATTCCTATTTAATCTTTCACCGAGTACCGTTTACGACAACAACATGTAAACAACTATGGGTTTACCATGGTTTTGTAAGACCATTACAGAATATTGGGTAGGTCATAGACGTAGGAAGCGTACTCTGTTCAAGTACGAAAATCCCTTTCTATTCTCCTTGTCAAAGTTTGCAGTAGTTTTCCTTGAACTTTGTCCGTTATATATGTTGCATCAAATTGCATCTAAGAACCATCAAACATTTAAAAATGTTCCAAAGGGGGAGGGCAGCACCGCTTTCCCCTCCCCTTGAACCCATCCCTAGGACGGCAGTCCAAACAACATTCAGCCTCCCCCTCCTAGGCGAGAATAGCGTAATACGCCTATTGCATTGATCAAGTTAGCACGGGCTGTGTGGCAAAGCATAGACGTAGGAAGTGTACTCAGTTCAAGTACGAAAATCCCTTTCTGTTCCCCTTGTAGAAAATGTCAAAAATTTGCAGTAATTTTCCTTGAACTTTGTCCGTTATATATGTTGCATCAAATTGCATCTAAGAACCATCAAACATTCAAAAATGTTCCAAAGGGGATTGCAGCACCGCTCTCCTCTCCCCTTGAACCCATCCCCAGGACGGCAGTCCAAACAACATTCAGCCTCCCCCTCCTAGGCGAGAATAGCGTAATACGCCTATTGCATTGATCAAGTCAGCACGGGCTGTGTGGCATAGCAGACTCCATAGTGCGGTGAGCCTGAAGCATGTTCAATTAAACAGTACCAAGACATGCCCACCGAAAGCCGCTCCGGGGTTGAGTAAAGGAACTAAATGCTCTCTCAGATTTTTGGGAGGACGAGGATGGTTTCGAATGACAAAGGAAAGAGTAAGGCGGTTCGAAATACAAATGTGTCATGAAAAGGCATACATTTTGCCTTATTCGGTTCATCTCCGGAAAATTGGGAATATATCCTGACGGGAGGCCAACACTATGTGTAGGCGTGTATGGCCCAGGGCTCTTTGTAGACGCCACTCTGTGATAGACTTTGAAATGATTTCACTTACTCAGGGAGTCTTTATGGGTAAATTTGTACCAATGCCAGCAAGGCAAGGACACGATGAAACGAGAAGCCAGCACCCGAGGAAATAAGAGTATTTTTAAATTTTGAATATTTTACCTCATCTTGCAATGTATAAAGTTATTCATTATGTTATAATTCTCTCCCATTTCGCTACTCCTTCACTTTGTCTTTAATAGCCCGGAAGCTGGAGATGACCTTCCCGTGAGAGCCATTCAGTGGACGGGTGCCATTTTAACCCTGTTCTCTTCTCTACCGACAACACCAGCATGTCACACAAATCGTTTTTAATAGCTATAAAGCAAAACTCTATAACTATAAAAGAATTGCATTATAACTCTACAACGTGTGAGATGGCTTTGCAGACAAAGTAGTTCCTCCATGTGCCACGTCTTGGTCCCGACCGTATGACCCCTAAAGAAACTTTCCATTTGAAAGTGTATGAGGGAGAAGACAAATTTGCATGTAACGTTTGCATTTTGGTACTCTAATAAAAACGTTTTGGTTCAATTTTTGGAAAGTTTTTTGTTTGCACTACTCCTACGAGAAGCATTTTGGTACAACTCCTCGCAAAAAGAAAAAAGAAAAAAAAAAAAAAAAACGTGCGGAATGCCATAGGGGGACGAACATGGTTAGAAATGATGGAGAATATGAAAAAACAGACTGGAAAAAGTGTGGTAATGATGGGTGTCACAATTGTTAATAGAACCAATCTTGCACGTTGAACCACGTTTTTCCCTTCATAGTTGCCGCAGATGAAAATTTAGGTCACGGTCTGAGGACGCTGTGTCACACTGACACAAAGTTACAAATGGGGCAAAGTGTGACAAGGTTATTGCAAGAAATGAAACTAAAGTGCTTGTTGTTCTTAGTACTACACCTGTCTACACATTTCCCTGCCTACTTCTACCCAGTTTGCGCCATGTTACCTGTGGCAACACGTGTTTTGGGGGTTTCAACCTTGCCGCTAATGTAGGACACACATTGTCATGCAAAACTCACAGAAACTGCACAACCCTTTACATTCCACCATAGTTTTCCCACGGTTTGCACAGTTTTTTTCAATTAAGGTATTGTAAATTTTTTCAAAGAAGTTTTTAAAGGCGTTAAGTGATTATCGGCAGGTTATTTACATTTATTTCCCAGAACAGAATAAGGCGGACAGGTGGAGGTCACTCTGGTGTGGGGAAGTAGTCGAAAAGAGTAGTCCGCAGAACCTTAAGCTCCCATCCTACATATCATTTTTAAAAGACTGTGAGCGAGGTCCATTTAAATGAAGATTTGGATGTTAAGGACCTGTCATCAATACGTGAATTTTTGCATTAGGGTGTAGGGTTCTTTTGCTTAATGAGGCAATTGACTTTTGATTGATATAAAATACTTATTGCCCATCGTGTTGTAGGTATGCCCCTTTTACACAAACGCTGTTGCTTCATTTATTTTGTTTTAACTTGAGATCACTTCACGTTAATTACTTTCGGGGTGAGAAACCCGAAAGGCTTTCCTGCAAAGATAGCATTCAATTCTAGTACAGCTGGATACTTAGAGGGATGTTCGAGAGAAAGCAGAGTTTGTTTGAACCCAGGAAACCTCACTAGTTCATGGCATAAATGAAACCTTTGGGAAAATATTTATAAGAGTAAATCAGACTTCCAGAGTTAGATATCCAAGGCGATAAGAAAAAAAAACATTAAAATGTTTGCATTGTGGTTTATAAATAAAAAGATTTCAAGCCTGCTTATGGGATCGTTTGCCGTTTAGCTTGCTTGTTCGTTTAAGTTTTCTTCTTCTTAAATCTATGTGTACTAAATTTTGCTTTGAAAGGCCCCATTTACTTTGAAGGATGGAAAAAGATACTAGTAACAATTCACTGAGAGAAGAAGTAAAACTAGGGCAAGAGGGCGGAGGTGGCTCAAGTGAAATGGTGTTTCGCTGGCAAAGAAATGTTCCCCAAACTCCCTAAAACCCATGGCCATTCGCATGTAGAACTCCTCTCAGACCCATATTTGTTTCATAATAGTCCTTCATTCCCTCGATTCTATCATATCCATATTTTGAAGCATTCCTCTGAACTTTTCAATTCAAATTCTTAAAGAGGAACATAAGTCACGTCGATAGTTTGGTAATCCAGTGGGAGGTACCTGAAGTTCAACAGTCTATGCACTGTAACAGCTTAGATTGTCATAATCATAAATTCGTGTCCTCTTCTATAAAAAAATTAAGCCCATCTTTGTGTAATCAACGCGTATCGTATGTGTAGTTTGGAATTGTAACCAGAAATATGTGAAAATGTGGGCTTTAGACATTTCTGAATAATTATTCTTTATTCCTTTCAAGTAGCCATCATGTTATGATCCAAAGAAATCCTCTGACACTCTTCACTACAGCAGTTGTTGGACCCTGACACATTACCACGTAGTTTAACTGACTCATGCCAGTCTTAGACCTGGATTGCTTCATATGAAAAAAAATTCAAGCAAATTCAAAAATTCAAGCAATAATGAAGTATTTGTGAAGGATGAATGGTCACCTTGTCGATAGTTTTAAGATGACAGTTGGAACCCAGCCGTTACTAGCTTCGTCTGTAAGCTTCTATATAGATGGGCTACTTTCTTCAGACCATGGAGCTAATACTTGGACAGGAGACGAAACTTCATAGGTCCCTTTGAAGACGAAGATCTTACCGCGAAGGTCAAACTCACAAAACTAGTTGACACCACTAATCCCCCTCCCTTTGTACTTCACTGAAGATTCAATAGGCTTAAAAGGTGTTAGGAACTACGCACAATCGGCACATGTCGTCTGCTACATTTTGAAGAGGACATCGCCGAATTTTGCCTGTCACTTCAACATTGCCAGTTGCTTAAAGTGAAAATAAAATTGCTCGTATTGTCGCCCAGTGTCGCTCATACATAAGTGTTGCCTTGATTCCTTGTGAAACGCTGAATATGTATAAACCCTTTACAATATGTGCAATTATGTGGAAACTGATGAAAATTCAACTGAAAAGTATAGACTTGTGAGTGAGTCTGCTCATTTGCATGTAATATTAACATTACTCCTAGCGCCAGTACAGGGGAGGCGATCTGTTAAAATTATAGGGGGGGGGGGACACTTGCTTGAGTGAACATTTCGCGGTCCCGGCAGGGGTACAGGGTACCATCAAAGGCAGACCCGTAGCCATGCAGGAAGTTTAATATAGGGGCACCGGCACCTCATAGGGGGCACAGAAGAAGATTATGTTTGTAGTCAGTAGTGCAACCATGTGATAACATTTTGAGCGAACCGCAGGAGATATCTCAAGCCTACCACAGATAGCTTAAACTTATCTGTGGTATGGGTGCACATGTGCGCGAAGCGCGCCAAAATTTCGCTCTTCTGGTGGGAAATTTCCCTGCTTTGGCAATACTGCAGAGACGTGGAAACTAGGAAGTCTCCAGAAGTGAAGGAAAAAAAAAAGCTATGATCACGATGGTGATTCTTCAGCTCCACAAACGTAGGTGAAAAGTTAATTACTTTGCGAACGGCGAGGTGACAGGGAACTGCCATTAGGCAGGCTTGATGTGATCCAGTATGATTTTGTTACCATCCAAAGGAAAATTTCTGAGGAATTAATTAAATGGGAACACAAGCATGGAGCTTTGAGCAGGACTATGAATGACAGTGAGAGCACATCAAGCTCTTCACAGCTCACAATTCAGATGATAATTACTGTATTTTTGATTGAAAATTTGCATGTAGATAAAAGTAAATTTTAAATAAATTTATGATATGAGTAATTTTAGTTTATAGACGTCACGTTATGCATGTTACTCAAGGTATTAGGTCGGTTGCTACATGGAGAAACCTTCCTGCCGGGTATAAAACTTCGAGCCTTCACCTAGCTTTGGCTAGAATGGCTCACTGGGAATTTTTTGTGCTAATAGTGTTCATAGGTTTTACAACTCGTGAGAACTGGACGCGAGGAGCGCTGAATTTTGCAGGAAAACTATTTGCCATGCATTGTAAAACCTGCTGGCAGACTCAGCTGGCAGTGGTGAAAGGGTGTGCCCAACGTAGGGAGCAAGCTACTATAAGGAGTCCGGTTACCTGTCGCCCTGCCAGAAGCGACTGTTGCCAAAAGGATGCCAAAAAGAAACGCTTGTAATACATGGAGCAGGGACGCCTCCCTGCATTGAGCAACCTTCTGACGATTAGGAATATGGTGACCACATCTGCTAACCTGCTAGTGTAGATCCTTTAAGTACTCTTCATGAGGTTACCTAGATGAATAAGATAAAATGTTGTGCACCTTTAGCGGCGTATCTTACACAAATCTCTATAAAATGACATAATTTATTGCTCATTATCATATGCGAAAATCCAGAGGGAAGGGAGATGTAGGCTAGCTCCCACTTCTTAGAAATGCTATGACTTACTTTTACTTTAACATACTGTGAATTTGCTTTGAAAGTCATTCCTCCCCCCCCCCCCACACACACACACTTATCCCCCATAATCTTCTCCTCTGCTTGCCCTCAGGATAGATGGCGTTTAACCATTACACCGGACTAAATGAGTAACTCGTAAAACAGATTGTTATGGTCTACACAAGCGTCAGACAACATTCTTTTTCAGTCGTTAAAGGAAACAAGTGTTTATTGGTAACCTGTCGTAGCACCCCGAGATACGGCAATCCGAAACAGGCCAAGCGGTAACGGGTGCATGCAAAATGCACCCAAGTGGTAACAGTATGCTAAGGCAGCTGAAGCTTACCCATGTTCAGTGTACAGGGGATGGTGAAGAGGGGTCGATGCCGTATGAAAGGAAAATGATAACAATCTTTTGGGATCTTCTTCTTTCACAAATGTCCATTTACACTGATCATTGGTTATCAACTGCACAACATAATGATGGTCAATAAGCATTTTAAACTTTACAGACAAATATATTCATGTACAACTACCTACTTACCTTCAAAAAGACAGGTGGATTCGGGAGAACAGCAGACGTGTTGTGTCAAAGAGAAGTTCTTAACAATAGTCACGGGGACCACATTTAAGCATCTTCTGATATCTGAAACAAATGTAAATATAATACTACCAATCAACCAGAAGTTCTCAGCCCAAACAAGTAAAATTCTGTTTCTATAAAATGAAAAGCAAAAAGAATAGGATCAAGGTTTGTCGCATGCAAATAAACTCCTTTAGCTCTCGTACAGGACATAAAAAGAAAACTCATTCTCAGGTCTCCTAGAGTAAGTTAGATACCAATTCCGTCAAAACGTATAAACATATTAGGCCAAATCTCCTCATCTTAGACAGCCCCAACTTTTCCATTCGTTAAGAAACATTTTGCCCTTCCCAAACTGTCTTCTGCTCCTCCTTGTGCAGACACAAACAGGGGCGTAGCCAGGATGAAATTTTTAGGGAGGCCTGGGTATCAAATAGGGGGTAATGGCATTGATCGCCGTCCTTAATTCTTACATATCTTATTAGGACACACACACACACACACAATTTCTGGGAGTGAGGATTTGGCCATTAAGTGGTCACTTTTGACTATATTTAGGCCAAAAATTTGACCATAATTGGGTCGGTGCATAGTTGATCATATCAACGATCAATTTTTACCATAGTGTTTTTAGAGTGTAAACAGGAGTATGTCAAGATGTGCGTGACCAATTACCATAATTTTAAAAAAACGACCAATTTTTCTTCAGTACAATTCAATCGTTGAGAGTTTTAAAGCGCATTGTTATTACCAATTTCTTAAAGGGGAGCCTTTTGATTAACGATTACAAGGATTCAGTCAGACAAGAGCCTCAGCCTACATTCAGTGCCTACCAGATGAAATACTCTGGATTCGGTGCGTAGAGGGTGCAGGTTAAGGACTGTAAAGCACACCAAGTTGCAAAAGTTTAATTTCCCACGGTACAAAAAGATGCTCTTTGTATAAATATACAAAACACATCATGGAATTGGGATAAATACAGATAAAGGACGTGCTCAGACATATGCTGCTGCCATTCAGGACTTGTGATAATTAAAAAAGCTTCAAGGTAGAAATCAGTTACATAACATATATGCCATACCCATTATGCTTTTTAGTTTGCGCTTTTTTAATGCAAAATAAATGCTATTTGAGCAAAACATATAAAAACATTTTGGGCATCCTCTTCCCCTCAAATGGAAGTGGCTCCTGGCACTAAAGGAAGGGGTGTCATTTGAGGGGAAGTGGGACTTTACTTTTTAAGAAATTACCTTTATGTGATGTGTCTATTTGCAAGATGGTTTTACCTTTGACAAGTTTTGAATTTATAGAGTATGCCCAAATCCCTTTTATTCTCTGTGTGACTTTTTCCTCTTTCTAGTTGGATGTAAGGGAGGACGGCGTCCTGTGAATGGACTAATCTCTTCTTTTATTTTTGTTGAGAATTTTTGTTTGTGTGAGGTGGATTGATGCAACGTTGGCTTACATTTTATAAGGACATGGGATAAACGGTAGTCACTTCATCAGTTTAAAAGGAGAGTGTCACAATTGGTCCCTGCATAGTAGATCAAGAACATTTTTGCAAGAACGTTACCTAGATTGCAAGAAATAACGCTTACTAGGCAATTAAGTTGCATCCAACCAATCTTATTTTGAAATCACGTGATTCAAGCATTCACACTTACCCGAGTAACATATACATTTGACAAAATTAAATGAATAAAATCATATTATAGGAGAACTATATTTGCCTAAAGGCAAATCTTGGTGCGTTCGATGCATCATGCAGTGTAAGCAAAGCCGATTGGTAACAGGCCATGGGTAGATCTAGCCTAGTATTTGGGAAAAAGGAGGAAGCGGTGAGGGTGGTCATCATATGCATTCGTCATATTTCTTGTAAGGTTGGGGCTGAGCCCAATAAAAAGCTGTAGTGCCTGAGTAAAAGGCTGACTTTTCCAAATCTGAGGGAGAATTAAGTTTTGCCTGAACTAAGCCCCCTGCCTCGGTGATGTTCATTGGTCAGGGCGAACCAACATTGGAGTGCATCTCAATCAGTCTTTGTAGGATATCTGTGACTGGTGATGACGATGAATAATGCGATGTGATATCTGCGTGATTTGTATTACGTTTGAATGTTCTAGTGCACAACACGTGTTCACCAGTCTAGTTCTAGCGTCAATGAATGCCTCTTACACAGAAATTTCTTCGCTGTCACCGTATTATACTGTACTTGGAACTATACGCAAAAGCCGCATTTCTAACAACCGATGGCTGTAATTGTGAAATAACGGCGACATGTGTCTTTGGCATGTGGGTTAAAAAATAATGACGATGGTGACCGATATCTCCTCGGACTACGGCAACTTTAATTATCTGTCCTTGCTGAGAGACTGTGTCATTTTTCTTCTTTTCGTAATCCTTTGTTCATGTGGAAACGTTCAAACTTTAAAAGGGTACATCGAGAAATTTGACGGTGTCCGGATGTCGCTGATCCCCCTCTAGATCCACTCACAGATTTACAATAACTGTGGGGTATTTTGAATCGACGTAGACACTTCCAGCCTTGTAATTTCGTAAGCTGCCATTAAAGGTCAAAAGCAGTCGCCCCAGACTTATTTTGAAACAATAGCTAAATGTCACAAATTTCTTCTTATTTCTCTTCCACGTATCTTTCATAATATTTTAGGACAAAAATATTGCATATTCAAGGCAAACCAAGGCTCCTTGTAAATTTTACAATTGAGTGAGAAAAATACTGTCACATGATTCTCAAGAGCCATTCAAGATATAGGATAGTCTTCTATACAATTCTTGACTGCATTCTCCCTTTAAGTGAGTTCAACAGTTTGGCCAGGGTGTTGATTTAAAACGGGTCCTAATGATTCCCGAAAAAAAATCTTAGAAAGTATTTTTCTTGCCGTGTAGTTGACGGAAAATTTCATGGGTTTTGCAGTGGCGCTGTTGTTAAAAATGTCTCAAAGGAATTTCTGAGTGAAACTGTGTAATGCCTTTTTAAATTTGCGCCTTTGAAGGCTGTTAGGAAAAACAAAACCTTTCATCTCGGTAATAGTTATTGCGTCTCAAAAATTTCACTGGTTGTAACGGTGATGGAGAGGACAATATGATTAAACTTTGTCAAATTCTGCTGAGCTACTACCCTATTCTCCCGTATAATCGCCCTGGACATTGCAACAGAGGAGGTTTTAATGATCATGGATGTCAAGCTACCATGACAGGTTAAAGGGTAAAGGAGGTGAACGATGAAGTGATCGATGGGGGTTCCCCCACACTTGAAAAAGAACGGCATTGCCTCCTTTATTTTGTAGAACAAAATCCAAACAAAAGTAGAAGGTAGGATTTTCTACCTTGTAAACTAAGTGATTAGATTAAAGTAATCTCGAAAATGATGAAAACACTCTATTTATGGATTAATATCGTGTAAGAGTAACTCCGGTTTCACCAAAGATCGTTTGGTCTTCAAATTTTACCAATAACACTAGTGATTTCTTGTTTCCCCTCTGCTAGGTTTCGCAATTGGCGTTTAAATAATGCTTGTCAAGGCCACGCCCCCTCCACCTTACTTCTCTGACATGCTGCTGACACTCTTATTTAAAGACGTTGATTAGGGATTCTTATGCCATAAGGAAGGGGTTTCGGAGAGTTTAGGTGACTAAGTATGTATGGTGTACTTTTGAAGAAGACAAGACCCAGTGAATGTAATGGGTGATCTTAATAAAACACTTAATTTCGGGTGCTTCATTAGATACAGAATATTTTCAGCGCCCGTTTTGAACACTGGTGCCAAGTAACGGTATGAAATGTGTTCACTTTCTAAACATTCGGAAGAATTCAGCGTAATTTTGCGAAATGGTTTTACTTTTTGTGACATCGGAAGCCTTAAAAAATGATTGTAATTATTTTATCTGAAGAAAGGGACATAAAAACCATGGGTGGAGAAAGCTGTTCGCGATCGGGGGCAGGTGGTTGGGGGGGGGGGTGGGCTTAACATTGTTTGAGACCGCCTTCCTGAGGAAAAAGACTAAAGGGAGGGAGAGTCCCCTGCCGTTTGGAAAAGTTTTGAATATGATTGTATTTGAGGGTCCTCAGATGCAATTTGGTGCCACATATTGTCAATGAACAAATTTTATGGAACATTATTGCAAAATGTTGACTATTTTTTACAGAGAGAACAAGAAGGGGTTCTCCCTTGAACTGAGAAAGCGAAACCTTAGTTCTGCCCCACCACATTGTTAACAGGGGGCAGCCTCTTCCCTTCCAATGCCCATGATGAATACAACATATTCACACCTTTGATACTGAATAATTTTCTGTTGATAGTTAAAGTTTTTACTAAGGACTCGTCAGGAGTAGTTAAAAAAGTCAGAAAGAGCAATCTGTCTTGGAGCAGCACAAGTTCTGATTCAATTCTCACTTATACCACGGGTACATCACAAACTTTTCATTTGAGACGTGCGCGATAAAGGTCATTACCTGCCTATCTGTAGTTTACTTTTTCTTGACCATAAAGTCAAATTTGACCGTAAAACCGCGTGGCTGGTAACAATTTCAGCGCACTAAATAACGTAAGTTAAAACACGAAAGTGAAAGATTACTTTGTTAAACCTTATCAGTAAAAGCTAACATAAGAATGTTGCAGAGAGCAAAGTTCCTTTATCGTTGAACGATAGAAGGTTAATGATTAATGTAAATACACATGGTAGTTCCTGTCAGATACTATAGGATACATAACGCATCAGTACATTACAAATGGTAATATGCTAGAGGTCAAATGCATCAAAAAAGTCTTACTGTAAGGATAAATTTCTGGTGCTCAGGATTTTTATCCTCCTGAGGTACGGCAGGTAAGGTTAAGTTAGGTTAGGTCACATGAGGTTAGGTTATAATAACCAAACATCCTAATAGTCGAGTCGGAGAGTAGGGTTGCCTTGCATCCCAAGTATGTATTTTCTAACTTACATTTTGGAATCCTCAAAGTATCTAGATAAAGAATTTTGATATTCCCAAAACGATCTCGTGCCTCATAGGGTTCACTTGGCTCCATGTAGCCCGCCATCTTGAGTTTTCGACTTTTATAGATAGACAGCCATAGGCCCTAACTTATTTTGAAACAAACATCGTACAAGAGTAACGCTCATTTTGGCATATAACTATTATAATGATTAAAGGAAAATAAATGTGTTTAATTGAAGGAAAAGATATTTAAATGTGTAAAATTTTCATTCATTTCCTTACAAAAAGGTAATTTTTTCATGATCAACGGCCGTTGGGATGGAAGAAATCGCCAGGACTCCTCCATAATTTGGTTACAGCCTATTTTTCTGATTGTCCCGTGTCCATACTATGCCGAGTTGCAGTGTAGTTTTGAGTTGTACTAAACAAATCAATTTGTCCCATTGTTACCGGAAACAGTTTTACTACATGTCTTTACACAACATTACGTCACTAGAACTTGAAAGATATTTCTTTTGAAGGACCATTTTCAGGAATGGAGTCGATTTATGTTAAAGTTACAGAGAATATGACATTACAGAAGCGAAGACGGCAATCTGTCCCTAGGTGACACTCCATTCAAAATTTTGCCTTTTATTATAGAGCATCCCCTTTTACAATACAACAGTATAATAAATTTATTGCATCATGAAAGGTACACATACTGAATGTTTATTTTCCATACTAAAACTAATCAGGGTGACTTTACAGAGCCTGAATATATCATTGCCGACGGCCCCTTTCCCTTCATAACCTAAAACATGTAAAGGTTAAACACTTAGATACTATTTTCTGGTGTTCGGATTTAAGATATGCATATCAAATCTTTATTCCTTACAGAATTGTTCCTTTTCATGCTATAGCCTAAGACTACTGTATACGCCAGACAACAAGTAAAAATCACTTACCCAAGAAAATGACTAAGCCAGAGACAACGGGGATCTAGGTTTTAAGCCCAAATGATATTGAGATGAAATGCTGCTAGATACGATTATCCTGTCATCTGGATAATCAAGACAAATACACAATGGACAATTTTATGTAATCGCGAAATAAGGCGCAGATGACCTCTCACAATTTTATAATGGACTTATAAGTTAAAGACCATGTATCCTCTAAAATGGCCAAAACAATGAGTATAATGGGCCCTCCCTCGGCAGAAGTTTTAAACTAAACATGTCGGATGTAACTTCCTGATAAAAGTTAATAAAATAAGTGTGGGTGTACACAATAAAAAAAAAAAAAAAAAAACATTTAATGGTATCGTATATATCTAATGTGGCGCAAAACAACACTGTTATCGGCAACATAAAATGTAAGAAAAACTTATGTGATACGTTTCAAGTAAATTGCAAGTAGCTCTGAAAACAACTCCATAAATTCAGTCGCGCAGACTCGACATCATCAAAGCTATTTGCAAGTCAAAGCTCTCGCCGAATCTTTCACAGACACCCACACATTAAGACTAGAAATAATCATCTTCACACCAAGTGTGTGACGTGCACATACGCGTAAATCCCGGGAATTAGGGGATATATCTCCCCTTTGAAAAAATGTTCCCATTGAATTCCACGCTTTTACGCAGTAACTTTTCCTTTAAGGGCCACTTCCATCACAACTTTCACACAAATCTCCACCTCTAGTGGCGCATGTTCCGACTGGCAACGGCCAACTGGAATAATCATCCGTCCTCTTTGAGACGTTTAGATAAGGTGCATGCATGGTAGCACGGAAACAGGCATGTAGTCAGAATTTTGTCAAGGGGGGAGGGCAAAGACTGTGGGCAAACTATCTAAGCGTAGCGCCGCCAAGATTGGCGCGAAGCGTACAAGAAAATTTGGCCAAAAGTACCTTCCAGATCGCTGGAAATGTTACTTTGCAGGCCTTGTAAGTTGCTTTGAAACATTTTTTTTTATTTTGAATTGCTAGCAATATCATAATACATTACAAAATACCGAAAATATGCTCAAGGGGGAAAGCTGACCCCTTCTCCCTCTTGGATACGCGCCTGCTCGGAAATACCTTGATAGGGCTTTGAAGGACAAAAGGGGCCACAGAAACCCTTCGTCAGCCATGAAAGAGTACAGAGGGCGCTCTTGGGACTGTGCAAACCCACGATGGAGTGGATGGGTCCCAAATGATGTATCAGGGTGATACACATGGCATTTAAAGGCATACACAGGACACTTGCAATGTCTCAAAAGGTTTTTCAATTCCTAGTCCAATATGGGGGGGGGGTTGGAAAAAGCCACGTGATTCAACACTATCGATCTTGTATTTTTGTTGCCATACCAAGGGCTTGTGCTGAATTCTATCATCCTAGTCATGACCTTTCTGTCTTGCGATAGTAAGCCCTGTGAGGTCTTCCGGGACTTCTTGCAATTAAAATGCCTTTCCCCTACTCGTGCATGGTCTTGGAACAAAGTAACAACGCTGTCTAAGCTTCTGCGTAGCTGTTACGTGTATCTGTAGCTACATTAGTTGGTGCAAAAGTATAAAATAGTGTTTGTGTTGCTCCCATCTTTAAATTGTTGGGAAATGTCCATACCCATGGGAATTGGAAGCCACCTATGTAAATCTTCGCCAAATCAACTTTACTCCATGATATTTGTGGCACCGAAGCATTGGTAGAAGTGAGAAATAGGTAGTGGTGGCGCCAGGAGGGTTCAGGGAGGGGAAGTGGTCCCGTCGGGGATGGCTGGCCTGGCCTGGCCTCCTGGTCGGGTAATTTTCTAGGTTCTTCGGGGTGCCTTCATTGGTACGATTATTTATGTTACCTTCGACGAGGAACAGTTGCCCTGAAGAATTTCTTGTTTCTGCTCTTAACAGGGGTACATTCTTCAATAAAAACATACACGTTTCAATTTGTTTCAATTTAAACCTCAAATTTTCATTTTTTCCAATAAAAGTTCCAAAAGAGTCGTTGTCCCTTGCTACCCAAAGGTTTTGCGTCCTCCTCCTTTTCGTCAATCCATCAAATTTACCAGGGCTCCTGATTGCTATCCCTGTTGATAACCCGAACTTTTTCCCTCCCTTGTTGGAGACATTGTGGCGCCACCCCTGAAATGATGTGGTGAGAAGAAATGACTGGACAGAGTGGGGTCCGATTATGAACGTATTAATGATATTAGTCTAGTTGTTAATGGGGTAGTTTGTAAAAGATTCGACGTGTATTCTGACTTTGAATGAATAGAGGCATGGCAGTGATTCTAACCAAGTTGACTTAGTTAAGTATGATAGCAACATATTTTTTTGTTCAGAACATGATAATGAGCTTGTATTGTACCACACAAGTATTACCTTTTACATGTGTAGAGTAAAAAAGTTTTCTTGTTGTTCTTTCTGTGCTTTAGGTCTTAAAATTACCGCACACTGGAGAAATAAAGGTTATCGATGTAGACATTGCAAATATGCTTGGTATCCGCCATGTCAACGTAAGTAAATAAGCCAAAACGTTCCAGTAAAAATTTCAATAAGAACGGACATGGGCAGCGATCTCGGGGAGACAGGGGGAGAAATCGTCCATTGACTTTGATTTTTCACACAGTAAATTATTTGAAAATGTGGCCATGCCCCCTCCCCTAAATACTGAGAACAAATCGCCGCCGTTGAGAATGGATACCTTGTGTTTATTCATCGTCATCTGAAGTAGAAATAGTAGGTTTCTAACATTTTGGGTATAAGGTCACTTTTTATTTGATAATAACAATTTATAAGTAAATCTTTGGAACATTTGTCGCCAAAAATAATGAAAGACATGCAATAAAGCTGTTTATGGCCAAAATGCAACAAATCTCTGTTTCGTGATGCTTAAAATTACTCTCTTAATAGACAGAGACTAAATGTGGGTCAAAGACCACTAATGGCTTTATTACTCACGTGCTCATCTTTATCTGCATATCTACTGAAATAGCACAACAATTTTACCGTTAAGTTGTTACACTGAGGTAACTAGTTGCACAAGTGTAATCACTTCCCTTCCCCCTAACTCTAATGTCGACATACCGTTTTTCCTCCCAGTAGCTCATGCAGCATGTTACAACCCTGCATTTGTATGGCCGTGGTCGGGTCCAAATGTCAAAACCACTCAAGTACAAGATAATCTCATTACACACTTGGGCTGGCCAGTATGCTTAGCAAACAATGGGCAACTTAAGGAAGCACTGGCAAGAGATTATAACAATACAATGGGTATCTTTGTTAAAGGCTGTTCAAACAACTCATCCATGGTTATTGTTTAATTAGTCAAGAGGATTTGCTTCTACTTTATCAGAAAGAAGGAAGGATTAATCTGCTGCATAGTTTACTGGAGGAGGTAAATCCTATGAGCCAAATCAAGCACTTTAATAGTAAATATAACAACCAAAAACAAGGATTAAGTACCATTTTTTCATTATAACATCATAAAAATTAGAGTTTGAACAGGAGATAACAAGATAAATAGGCTTTTGTCAAATAAAGAAGAAACCCTGGGGGTTTCTTCAACCCCACCGACCACTGATATGGCAAAGGAACTGAGTAACAACTTAACACATATTAACAACATTTTCCGAGTACTTTTAACGAATTTTCTTTTCATTCAGTCAGTAACATATTCATAGTAATGAATTTCTCGTGCCAAAATGAGCGGTTTTGTGTGGTCATTTTTATTTGTGCGGCGTTTATTTTAAATATTATTCCGGTTTATATATATATATATATATATATATATATATATATATATATATATATCTATATATATATATATATATATATATATAACACTAAATTAAACATTTGGGAGACATTGGGATAAAATCCTTCCTTAGGGAGACAATCGGTTATATTCATAGAATTTAATATATTTCCATATCTAAGCACACAAATATTCACACAAAAATACCAATAATTCTTAATGAATGCCTTTAACTTATGGTACGTTTGTTTTAGCTGTATCTTTTACACACAAGGTTTAATTAAATAAACAAAATATTATAAAGTATTTCGCAATACTTATTTGTCTCCCTATAATACATGTAAATTACATGCAGCACATAACACACCTGTATTTCTATGGTAAATAATAGCACCTACGATGTATTTATGCAGCTTACACAGTGGCATAATAAAGAGGGCGCTAATACCTACCATAGAAATAAAAATCTTTTAGAAAGAATGTAGAGAAGGGGTTAAAATAATGGTGCAAAGAATTAGGGAGACGTGAATTTGTCTTCCTAGTGAAAATGTCTCCTTAATATACCAATTTTAACTACAATTTGTCCCCCTAATAGGGTATTAATATATATATATATATATATATATATATATATATATATATATATATATATATATATATATATATATATATTA
Source organism: Holothuria leucospilota (assembly GCA_029531755.1). Taxonomy (NCBI): domain Eukaryota; kingdom Metazoa; phylum Echinodermata; class Holothuroidea; order Aspidochirotida; family Holothuriidae; genus Holothuria; species Holothuria leucospilota. The sequence continues at coordinate 29,359 of JAIZAY010000056.1, forward strand.
GACGAAAATCCAAGATGGTGGTTAAATAGGGGGCCAAATGAACCACATGGGACACGAAACCGATTCAGGAGCATTAAATTACTTGATCTAAATACTTTGAATGAATTGAAATCGTTTGTTTGATAAATTGTGTTTTTAGAACGGTTATGGGAGCCCCGTGAATCTCTATTGTTTTGGCAATTACATCTTACCCCACTTGAAACCACCGTTTTGAGTCATAAGTGTCATCGGAGGTTCAATAGGCTCCCATTAACGCCCAATGTTTGTTTGTAATTACTACATGATAGTACTTACGTGGTGTTCAGCATTAGTACCGGGCACACATTACTAGATCTGAGGACAACAAAAAGTTGATCAACATATTTGCTATCATTTTGTAGGTTTTTAGACAAAAGGGAACCGTGTTAGGTAACACGTCTCGCTATCAATCCCTATAAATTAGCCGATGTTAAGAACTTGCTGAACTTGAGAGTCTGGAAGGGTAATGCATGGGTGGCGCAATGATTTCCTCGATAAAGTTGCGTGATTGTGAATTACCCTTTTAGACGAGGGGGGGGGGGTAGAAGACAAGAGTTCGTTAATATTCGAGAGCGATGATGACGGGGTGTAAAGTAATCAGGAGGCTATGATGGCTGTAAATGCCAAAGGAGACTTGGGAATAAAAAGAAACTTTGTTACAATCCTACTCCGTGTAATAACATATTTTGCAAAGTATGTATAGTACATAAATTTTTGAGAGCAATAGCAAGTAAAAAGAGTGAGTACTGTCAGAAATTAGGCACTTTATGGTTCTGCGACTCCCAAACGAGTTAAAAAAGAAAAATCGTTCGCCACCATAGAAAAGAGACACAGCCATTCACATCGGAAGCTGGCTTTCATTCAATGCTTTTTTTAGCAGTGCGATCAAATGTTGGTGGAGGAGGTATATATCTGGCTTAAAGACTACGAACAGGTTCTCTCTCGTTGTTTCCAGTATTAAAGCGTTGTTATTTTCATCCATGTTTAAAATGCATTTTCTTCCCTACTGCAAAAAGCTGTGCCGCGCAAGTCAACCTACCCGTTTTTTAATTTATTATCTTTGAAGCGATTTGGACCAACATTTTGGTAGCGACCACGTAGCAACACCTTCAGCTTATTTCATAAAATTCAGAAGCGCCCTTGGTGTAAATAAGTTCTAGCAATGTCGGTTCAATTAACACACCCAGTTTTAGATAATCAGAGTGGACCTATAAAACAATCTTTCCAAGTTTACTATAAAATAATTCTTGATGATACAAGAACGAGCATTTGGCAGGGATGGCCTTTAGAATTCCAATTTCTGCATAGACCCTGCAAGCTACTGAACCTACCCAGTGGTTACTTTATAATGCGTTTTTACGTCTTGTAGCCCATATTTGGAGTGTCGAAAAGGTCAGGGTACTGACTGGGAAAAGCAAATGTCTGATATTGTTTCTAGCTCTGTGTAATACGACCCAAAAGCTGTAAAGTTTGTTTCTTTTCATGCGTATGAATTGAATTGTCTTGTCATCTGCACTTAGCATAACGTAGCCTTACATAAATGCACCAGTAACAGTAAGCCAACGAAGACGACAACGAGAGTACAGTTCATTTATGTATAAGTCTGCCTAACAATAAACCCAATGAACAACAGCCTGACTATAAATTTGCTGCACAAACTAGATGAGTCAGTTGTTGGTGTACTGGACTTTATACTCACTTCGATCAAAACAAGCACCGGGGCAAATTTACATTACCTTTTAATATCATGCCCTTGAAAACATACTTCGCTGTGTCAAAGTCTAAACATATGATAAGTTCTATACAAGGCTGGGTAACGTTCTCAAGTATTTGTTGCACAAACAATGTTATGCAAATCTGTGAAGTCTGATATGATTCCGTTGGACCTTGCTCGTTTGCATCCAAGAAACAGTAAGGGATGTTTACTTTACATATCATCGTCCTTTATAACACATCAAAGTACAACACGGAGCTGAGTAAGCCGTCGTGCGGACTGAAATGTTGATTTCATCCATTGGCAAATTTTCTCGCGTGTAATACACAAATGCAGCTGAAAAAGACACTGAGGTAAGCAACTATTGTCATAATTTATCTATACAGAAATAGTACAAACGTATGCAACACTCCGCTGAAATCTGAATGCGTTAAAAGTAATTGCTCCATTTACATTTTGATTTCAGTAGCCAATGGTAAACCCTATGTAGGTATTCAACAGGAGTAATGTGTATATTGAGTTAAATAATCAGACTATTGAAAAACAAGATTAACAGTGGTAGTTATACCTTCTTTCGGGAGAGACAATTGCATTGTTCTGGTTTCATTATGCGGTGTGGACTTAATGAATCAATAGTGTCTTCATCTGCACAGTGTCTCAGTTAAGATGAGGATTTTTGAAGTACCTACAATCTACATTTTCTCTTAATCGTAAAATGTGGGATATGCGGTCAGGGATTGAGGGTTATTACTATCCCAAAGACACTGATAGTCATGCAAACTTAAACAACAATATCCCTATAAAGGTCAACAGCCGAGATTTTCTTGGTTAAGCGAACCACTAGCACGAAACAGATGGTTAGATGTTAGGGATAACATCTGTGCAATTATTGTGTCACCGTGTCTAGCGTTTGGTTAATGAACAAAACTGATTACATTTTAACTATTTCGAAAGAGATATTGAAACCAAAATACTGTTGTAAATATATCTCTATAAAGCTTTTCTTGACTTCAATTAATAATAGAGGCGGCTAAAATAAAATACGTCTCGATTTTCTGTGTATTTTTATGCCAACAATATATACAGCCAGAGTGCCTTTGAAAACTAGGAGGTTGTTTCAGAAGGAATATCAAATCAGTTGCACGTTTACTGAATTTATTATCTTGAAGAGTTGAGAACAATAAGCTTCGCTCAAGCCTCTTACTTGCCTACGTAGCAGGCCTTACGGTATATTCCTTGTTCAGTCATATTCCTAACGTCTGTCCCAGTGAACACCAATTTTGGTTGGTTATTCATAGAAATATGTGGCCCGAAGACTGGGTTGATTGTTGGTGAATATTCAAAAGAATGCAACATCAGGTCCAGTTAAATCATGCAGTAGTCGATACCAGACACGGAGTTGGTATGTCATTGTAATACTCACTCCCTGATAGTACGCACTGCACAGGCGGTTATGCAACACAGCAATAATCGGACTTTTAAAGTTTCATTCTAGATTTCCAGTATTACAACTACTGGAGTACACCCACTCAATAAAAACCAATAGCATGAATAATAAGAAAGCACATAAATAAGTCATATTATGGTAATGAAGTTGCGTCCAAAACTGAACACAGTCCTTTTTGCTTGGGCGGACGGTGTTTGGGAAGCCTTAATTAGGGGCTGAGCAAATAGAATCCGCGGGGTAGCCTCTCCCATTTCGCTATACCACTAAGAAAAGTTACCAGGAATGGCCCTGATGGATGAGCAGTAGTGTATGCTACCTTTTTCGAGACTCAAGTTAGCTTTAATTAAACATAAGAAAAACCTTCAGTCCGTTAAAATTTGCCGGCCTTTGGCTCCTATGGTAAATCAAGAAATGAACAAGTCGGGAAGTACATGTTTTAAATAACTTTATCTTAATAATACCTTTTTTGATGATGATACCACGAAACGTATCTTGATCACGCCATTATTCGATCCATTGAAATAATGATCAGTGTTAAATTAGGTTTAGCAAGGGCCAGCCTTGCTTTCTGGGGGCACAAGATTGCAAAAATAAATTAGTAAGTCACTGCAGCATCACACAGCAACCTTGTATTTCGACAATTTTGCAGATAGATTATAAAGAAGATATTTAACTTGATGTAAAATGTCGTTATTTGCCATTTTGAGTGAATGAAGTACGGTCGTAAGGTTTTACAAAAATTAAAGAAAGGTTTTTACCTTTTGGAGAATAACCCTTACTTTCGGTCCCAGAGGGGCCAATGACCCAAGAAATAGTTTTAAAGTAAGCACTAGTAAATAAATGTTCATAGCATCTGAAATTAAGTACATTTTCATCATCTTGCGGCCTTATCCCACTTCATGCAAGTTCGGACCATGTTAGCTAGTAAAAATCATGTACCGCTCAAAGCAAATAAGACACTAAAAGTTGTAGTTGTGGTTTCCTGAAATGTAGCTGTCTAGAGTGTCAAACAAAGAAACAGTCATGTAACGTGCATGATTATGCAGTACGATAACTCTGTAATTTGGAAATAGGTGTGGTAATATGGAGCAGTAAAGGAGAAATTGACTAAAGCGTCATGCATTGAGTACCATCCCGAACACTAGTATGTATTAAAGTGACAATCTCAGAATTTAATTAGGAATGTACCAAAGTATTTTAGCCAAGTCAAAAACTAAGATGATCTTACATACTCTAATTTATATTTGTTATATTCTTTTTTTTTTTTTGTAATGGTTATGGTATACTAATTTCCCTCCTACATTCACCGTATAAGCACCTCATAATTCAGTTAAAATACATTGCTAGATATCTAAAGTATAGCGATTCCGCCTTAATGCAGGCGCACTTTCATTATGCATCAAATTAACAAGGAGACACTTGATAGCAATACCTGTAATATGTCGAAAAGAGTTTGTCTCAACCATTCTTTTAATCGGTCACTGTTTAACTCAATTTATTTCCTGTCGCGAAGTGTCGTCCAAAATTGTTTTTGTATGTGTATAGAATGTGGTTGTAATGCACGACGATAGTCCCATACATATATCCTCAACCATGCATTATTTTATGTTATGGCACTCTTTCAGTCTCGAAATTCGAAAAATTAAGTTCCTTTCCAACATAACCAGACTTTATGACCTCGTTGTGGATATTGTAGGCAAACATGAAAGTTCTTTTGTAAGTAATAACCCACGAATTGGATTGTTGCAGAGTTTGAAACCTTCTTCTATCATTTACACCCATATTCTATAAATGTCCATGCAGTGGGCAACATGAGGGATAGGCAGCCTGAGGGGGTCCTGCAGCTGGGGCAGTTTGCCTCTCCCGCCCGAAAGTTTTCAAAGGCAATATAAAAAGTGTCATTTCCGGCAAAATGGAGAATGCGACGTTTTCTTGGTACACCAGGCGACAATGTTAGGTGACGCTCTCTTCAGATGTTGTCTATGAGGAACATTCTTGCGTATGGTCATGAGAATGTCGTCAGAATTTAATGGAATATTTAAATCCAATATTACAATTGACTTTATTTGGTAATAACTGATCTGATGAGAGGAAAAGAAAAAACAAAAGCGGAACGCGTACTTTTTCCCTTCGTCAAACAGATAAGGCTACGAGTAAAAAGAAACAAAAAGAGCGCAAAGACCTTGTAGCATACTCGAATCACCACCAATACCCGACCAAACGAATCATAGGGAGATGAATCTAGCCCTTTAACGTCTCATTTTGCAATACAACATTAATACTACACTCTAAAAAATGCCTATTCACATGGGCACTGAATAGGAAATCTGTTCAAAAATTTGATTAGATGGCTTGAATAAATGAACAGTATTTGATTTGGCTTTGTAATGATAATATCGGAAAAGAATTTAAGTTCAAGTGACTGCTATGCATTTAATGTTTATCAGGGTCAAATCCTGGTAGTATCACTTGTAATATGTTTGGAAACTTAGACACTTGTTAGAAAAACTGTTTGGTAAGGGTTTTATGAGGGCTTTGAAAATGGTGCACTTCTAGCTCATTGGAAGGTTTGGTTCGATACGGCTTAAGAAAAGTAGTAAAATGATACTCTTCACTTTATTTGCGGGAGTTCCTTATTACTGTAAATTTAAATAGCTGTTCGGATTTAGATCGACTACAAAACTCTCTACACTGAACATCACATACTATCTCCCCTCAGTGTATGCTTGGTGGGGCTGAAATGAGTTTCTTGAATGAGAATGACAGTGGCTATTAACTAGCATGGTGAAACTGGGGAGCTTAAGAGAGCTCCCTGGTAAAAACCTCGAATGGACCACAAACTAGCGAAAGTTCTTTTCAATTCTACTGATTACTTACCTAATAAATTTGATCATTAATCAGATTAATTAACCGTAGTGACAAACACAGTTCATATTCGAACGCCAGGTTTGAGGCTTTCATCAGATAAGCCATTCAGAGTACGAAAGTATCTTTCAAGATGTCAGAATTGTCCTGTCTAGTTTTGTTCATTAAGCAAACACAATTCTACAATATATGGGAATTCCACATGAAGGTAGTAACATTGTGGTCCGTATATCGCTAAACTTGTCTCATGACCTTGAGTTGTGCCTAAATACCTGTGTTTACTATATATGTTTTGCTTCAATTCGGTATGTTATCACTACATGCTGACTTTGCGGGATGTTGGAAGGCTTTGACGTACATTCAAGCACAGGTTACTCATTTAGTAGATCAAAATGTATAAACAGAATAACACGTACAAAGAGAATGAGACTCTCATTTTGAAGGATTCACTTCACTGAATATAAAACAAAAAAAAAAAAAAAAAAAAACACGAGAAACAGATGAACTTTCTGTCGGTTTGCCTAAGAAAAATCTTGGATATAAGAAGTGTGATTAAAGTAACTTTATTTAATACTGGCGTTTTTGTATCTGTTATCAATTATTGAGTTGTACTTAGTTGATTTTACAATACTCTTTTCCTGTGGTCTACGTGTAGACGGAAAACTCGAACCAGTATTGGGAATAATGTATTAGGTGCAACTTTGTTTTTAAACTGTCATGACATTTTGAATTACAGGGTTACTTAAAATGTCGCAAATAATTCGTGTATGCCATGCATATGGGATTTTCTTGCTTATTTTAGAATATATCCTACATATTACATCAATGTACTTTTTAAAAAGACATATATCCAAAAAGGCGCAGTCTTAATTCTTGCTGTTCTGCATTAAAGTTTTGTTAGAAGCATTAAAGTTTTGTTGGATAATTAGTTTTAGGGCTCTGTTTAATGATTAAAATGTAATTAAAAAATGTACTGTAAACTAAGATCACCGAACAATTTTAATGTAATCGCCAGTTGAAATTCAAATTAAAAGTGTTTATTTAATAAGCCAATGTGATGTAAAAATGAATTAGTATACCCCTGCGTCCTTACATTTAAAGTTTAATTAATTCTTTTGAAGGTCAGAGAAGATAGGATAAGTCAAAATTTACTTACATTTACTTTCTTATAAATGCCACAACCATTCCATATCTTTTCCTACCGTTGACCATCTTCAAAAATATCGTATTTCAAATGCTGAAGCGAAACCGCACAACAACATTTTCAGTATCATTACGGAGATTAATCTGAACATTTCAAAAATAAAACACGATCTAACAAATAGTGCTGCAAACACTTCAAAGACTATTGCAAACAATAATCTCGGTGGAGCAATAGCTAACCATTCAGATTGACTCCATTTTTAGTTTAATTTGAAAGGCAAAATGCTAAGCTTTGACGGAATTTTATCAACAAAGGTGAAAATTTGACTCAATGATAGATAGATAGCAGCTTTTCCTAGCATTTAGCAAAATATTTACTGGCTTTAAGAGTAATTTCAAAGTTAAGAATGAAGACAAAATTTACCAACCCGTTACAATTAGGATATGTTTTGTCCATTCGGTTGAATTATGATCGCACTGGTACATTCCTTCATGGGACAAGGATAAAAATGGTATGTGCAAAGAAAAATTTTCAAAAAGCTCTAAACGTCTACTAAATTCCTTATCAAGGAAGTAATTCCCTAGATTCATTACACCTTCAGCGTTTTTCCACGTCACACCATTGCATGGTATTGTCAGTGATTCTGAAGGAGTGCAGCTATGGAAAACTGTTGTTTCGTTGCTGTAGGTAAGAATGCAACACAATCCATTTGCACTTAAAATAACCAAAATCTGCCAAAACAACATCACTCGTTCTCCATAATTGTATGACACTCTTTTGTAACGAATCCATTTCACAATATTCGAGGCTTTTGACTTTGAAAGATCCATCTTGTGATTCACCTTTTCTCTTAATGTACCGTATACTTTGCAAACAGACGAGTGTTTTAGCGAAAGTGACATGATATACTCAAGATGTGGCATGTATCAGAAAAATTATTTTGTTCATGTAGTATGGAATTGTGCGTTATACGGAGACCCAGAAATGCCATTTGATGTTACGTAAGGGAGACTTTGATGAAAGGAAATTAATTTACGCAAATAACTTCGGTTAGAGAGGTAATAATTTTGATCTAACAAATTACCTTCTAACATGTTTTGGAGTCCTTGAAGTGCTCCGAAGTGCTTAAAGTTAACATTTTTGTTCCCATAGAAAAGATGACGATGACTTTAGCTGGTCTGTTTACGTCTTTAACAATGCTGATGACAATCATTTCTGCAGGTGAGCTTATTTCATTGAAAAGGGTTAAGTGCGTCTACCGTTGTGTGAAATGAATTGATATGAAATGCATTTAACTTTTTTTTTCAAAACCATTCTTGAATAACAATCGCTGAATGTAACTCAATTCCAATGTCTATGACTTTTCAGATATTCCTATAACACCATCATGTGACTCACCCCAGTACCTTAATTTTGGAGCAACTGGCACACTAAACTGCGTATTTCATGAAGAATTCTTTAGTGTGTTATGGTATAATACTACGGACTACTCTCATAATGATCCTATTCTACATTACCAAAACTTGATTAAGAGTGGTTCCGGATATGACTCAGGGGAATACGACATACATCCAAATGGATCACTAGTAATAAACGAAGTATTACTTCAGCATGAAACGGTCTTTACTGTAGCTTATGTTCAAACAAAGAAGGAAGGTCCAAAGCTTTTCAATGTACTTGTCGTAACCATAGGTAAGTTGCGTGCTTTAAGAAAGAAAAAAATGCTAAACCGCATGGCATACTACTGACGTCACCCAAGAACTGCAATTAACCTTATTTTGAGGGTGCATTTCAATAAAAGTAAGATGGGTGATTTTATTTGGTATCTTTAGGGTGAGTAGAGACTGAAGTGACTTTCATTCTATTCATTCGTCCTAGTGAGTGCATTGGCTTTTGCTTTAACATTTCGCAATTTGAAACTTTTATTGCTTCTTTTTGGTCCCATTGCTCTCACTTAAGTCTTGTAAGGACAACACTGTAACTTTTGATATTCTATTCTAATAAAGTGAGAATACAGCTCCTACTTTTCTTGGATCTTGGTAAACACTATCGTTTTTAGCCGATGAGGAATCTAAGGCAATATAAATTCAGTATCTAATTTAGTCGTAGTATAAGATGTTACATTTAATACACGTACTCTTATTTTTTTTGTTTTACAGTTCAACCAGAAGTAAAATTTCCATGCATCAATATCTGTGGAAACCACACATGGCAATGCTACACACAAGTCAATTCCAATCCCATTCAATGCACAATACGTGGGGTAAGACCAAATGTTACGCTGAAATGGATGGCTAGGACGAAAAGTGGTGACATGATTATATCAAACGAAATGTCAACCGCTTCTGAGGGTTTGACCTACACATCACAAACTCTAGTCAATGATATATTTCGTTACTCTCCTCTGTTGGTATTACTTGTTTGTATAGCAACTAGTCAACCTGGGCTTCTTGAGAACAATGAATCTATGATTTTGGTACAAAACGGGAACCCTTATGTGCCACCTTCGAAGGTCATATCTAGATACATCCAGCATCACGCAGTCATGAATCTCAGCTGCAGCAAAAATGATGTTGGATTTGTTGTTTGGAAGAAGGCAGATTCAGTTGATGACACAACGCACCAGCTTTTAGTATATTCCGTGTTTACGGGTAATAAAGTATCAAAAATATTTCTAGAAAACGCAAAGTTGGAAAACAGAGGTTCATTGGTAGTTCCCAGTGTTGAAATTAGTCACGAGGGAGTTTATTACTGCATATTCGGAGATGGAATTAGCGATGGCGTTAAAATGTACGACGTGACTGTCATAGGTGAGCTTTTGGGTATATACGACGTAAGAAGCAAAGGTCTAATTGAAGCATTGTCTTTCTGAATACTAAATGTTATTGATATTTGACAATCTGGCGAAGGTAGTGCACGAAATGATGCTACTAAGATCAGCTAACACCTATGCATTGGGCTAGGTAACATTTTAATTTGAATATCCACTAATCATCTGGAATACTATGTTGATTCCTACCAGCCATCGGGTAAAGCTGGACAAATTTTGTTACTCCTAAATTGAAAAAGGTAAAAGAAAGAACGGTTTTTTAATACACCTTGCTTAGAAGATTTCAATCATTTTCTGAATTACCTCACTAAGATACCTCTCTTCTTCATAATATTGTTTTATAACATTTTAGGCTTTCCTCAACCACCATACCTAATGGTGGAAGGATGCAACTTTGAACAGCATTGTTCTTTGGAAGTTAAGTACGAGGGAAGTCTGACGTGCTCAGTAAAGGCAATCCGTCCACAAGTTCAGCTTAATTGGAGAGCATTTTATGACAGAGATATAGATTCCATACATTTTACAAGCCATCAATTGCAAGTGAAGGAAAATGGAGAGAAATTTGACGTGACACTTACAACAATGTATCATGTAATAGATGAATCACGGGATCAATTAACTGTTGAGTGTGTGATTACAGAGACAAATGAAATGGTGTTTGACATGTCGACAAAGGTTGACATGTTGTTTGTAAAAGGTGAGTAGTTGCCTACGCGGTTTTTCATTATACGCAGTGAAAGGATCATAAAAACTTCAAACATTGCAACACATTCAGAAAAGTCCTATAAATGTATAGATGAATTTTACCCAAGCGTCTGCACAGGTCGCTTTCACTTCTTTTTCTGATAAAGGAAGAATCTAGTTAGTAAAGTTTCAAACCTCTGTATATAGTGGTCTTGAAAAAAACACAACTGTAATATATATTCAGTAAAAGCTTTATTGCAAAAGATAAAGTTGGATTAGCACTTACAGAGAAAGAGCGAAATGCTTATTTTTTGGTTGTCTGTTCCAAACCGTTGGCTACCTTGCTTTAAGAAGACTAGTCGTATTTGTATGCATTTATTCCCTTGGATTACTCGAACTAACTGCCTAAAGAAATACTTTTCTCTTACAAAATCAGTTGGACATTAAAGTATCTTTTCATTTAGTCCCTTGCTAAGGTAGAGGTAGCAAGAATAAGGTTGCCGAGAAATTACAAAGACAAGTTCAATGCCGTCAGATCCAATGATCTCTTACTATAAGATCTTCTCCACGCTCTGAAGTGCATAAAATACGATTAGCATCAATAAAAGTTCCCAGGCGTAACTCCATCTAACACAATATGCCCAATTTTGCCATTTTCCAATTTTGAAGGGTAATTATTTAGTTCAGGTGACCCCAATTTAAACCACTATATCCCTGTATCATTATTCATTAATGGCTGTTTTTAATCTTGTTAAAACATCACTATTACTAAATTGTGTAATTCACGAAGAAAACATTCTTGATTTATCTTCAGGGTGCAATTTTTGATTTCTAGAAAGTCTTGAAAGGTACTTGCCAAGGAAATGAGAGGATATTTGTTACAATTTACCGATGTTTCTAAACTTAGTTTGGAGCAACTGAATATACCCTTGAATGGCTTATCATAGACTTTCGGAAGGTAGATTTGTTAAAGTAAGGGCCCGTGGGTGAGAAGTACGAATGATTACAAGATTTCACGGGGCCTATTTTAGAACAACAATTCTACCCTGGCTGTTCTACATGCAGGAAATGATAATAAAATAGGGTGGCTACCTTTAATTGGCGCACTGAAAAACAGCACTTCAAAGATGCCTAGTAAAGTTTCATTGCATTTTACATTGCAAAAGGTCTTTCATGGCTTTCATAAAATTTCCGTTAAATTTTTCTTTTTTAGTTTTCTTTATTGTTACTATTACAATGCCCCCAGTCAGGCTTTTGGAGATCTGGATATTTGCAAAATATTTCAGCCATCAATTTTTGTAGGGGTGTACATTCTACCTAGGTTCTAGAATTTCTGCGCTTGGACAAATACCACATTGAGTTTAAAATTATGTTGTAAAAGGTGTCTTTCTCATTTTCAACAACACTATTACTGATTTATTTCCTGTTAAACATACATGTATTTCTACAGAGGAAGTCACAGTAGTCCCACCTTCCAGCAGCAAGACCTGGATATTCATCGTATTTGCAATTTTGGTTCTTGTGGCACTGGCAATATTTGCAACTTTGTGCATTGCAAAGCGACTTCGTGAGTTTTCGATTGTTTTATGGTTCATTATTAGGTTCTTCTAATGATATGATTGCAATATGTCATTACTTTAAAGGGTAAAAAATCTCGCCCATGAAAAGTCAAATACCACCTTCTAAGTTTTCTTCTAACCCCCACCCCCACCAAAAAAAAAAAAAACACCTGTCTACTGCACCTATCCGCCAAAGCCACAACAACCATTGCTGAGCTAAATTTGTTCAACTCACTGCAGAGTGTGAGCTGTTTGCTTAGAAGTCTGCCTGAACAAGTCATCCTTGACCGGTTAGGGTGGTGGTATGGTTTGAATTTAGAAACTGCAGTCACCAATTTTTGATAATGCCACTGGAATATTCCTAAATATGTTTGGGGCGATGCAAAGGGACATTTAACCTAAGCAAGAGGTATGGGTTGACATGGTGCAATTAAAGGCTGTGGAGGAAACCTTGGGTTCATATAAGAAATATTTCAATGCGAACTTTAGGAAGATTGCGTCCACTGTTTTGTGGCTGAAATTTGTAATGGTTATCTGTTTTTCAATTTACTTGACGTAGGAAACAAATCAACAACAAAAGGAGAAATTTCAAAAACAGAAGAGGTAAGCAACATTCCCACTGGTTAATCATAGCCAGCTGGTACTTTTCAAAGTTTACACTAAATAACTCACGTAAAAAAGCTAGCCCTTTGGAGAAGCTCCTGTCATTACCCTACTTCTTCATTAAGTCTGATACCAAAGCAATCTTTTAAAACATCTCTGCCTAATAAATTTACCAACGATTTGAAAATAACCATAATATTTACTAGATGAGGTAGTCATTTTTCTGTAAACAGTAACTACTTGAATCAGCAAAGTATCATTTTGCAAAATAAAAGTTCTTACATCTTGAGAGCGGTCTAAGCTATGGAAGTCGGGTTCCTTTTTACCATGTTATTTTGGCTGACAATTTCCTCAGTACGTTCATGTTATGAAAGGACGGAATCACAGAGTAGCTAACATTAGTAAACAGCTTGTAAAGTTACGTAACAAGGAAGCGTTCTTTTTGTTTCAATAATATTTTTTGCATGAAACGACTTCTGTCGCAAAACTTTCTTACTGTACTTACATTCTCAGCGATAAACACGTTTTCTATCATATGATTATTATCGTCTTGTATTCTGAGTCGTTTATTGAATGTATTACAGAGAATACGTCCGAGGTGTAATTGATGTGGTTCTAGCTAAAGACGTATTACTGTATTTCTAACGCATTTGTAGAAAGAACCAATGTTTACTGAAACAACGTTACGGAAAGAGGGTGATCAAAATTTAGAACTTCATGCCATGAGCTCAAAGTTAAAGTTTGAAGGTAAGTGATTCGTTATATATGGTTCAAATCTATAATCATCGTCAGTTGTAGTATTTATATATGGGTATAAGCTTATATAAACTAGTCTTACAAGTAACTCTTTGACTGAATATTAACTCTGGCTTGTTATTAATGTAACCATAATGAGTAATAACTCGTGAAATGTGTGATAATAATTAGAGATTGAAATGGAAATAAGCATTACTTATAATGAGTGTCAGCTTTAAAGAAGATATTGCTCAGCTCGGATTTTGCTCTGTATAGGAGGACATGTACTTACGCAAGTTCTTTATTTCTCCGAAGCATCAAACTTTACCTAAAGAGATTGGTCCATTTTAAGTTATTATAAACTTCATTACACTTGGAAAATCTAATCAGAAGAGCTCATTTTTCACTCTAAAAATAAAACTCCAGAATGAATTTGTCATCAGATTTTGGTTCAATTCTATTAAGAAATAATTTGGACTTCGTCCCGTGGGTGATATAATTTTGACGAAAGTAGAAAAAAGACATAAAAGTCATTCATTTAAAACATAATGATAAAAAGCATAACAATATACTGCACTATACCAGATTATCTCTACTACGACAAAATCAACATTCAAGAGAACAAAAGTATTTTTAATATCTTAAAGATCTTGTCAGCTTCTTTGACGAACTGTAACATATTATTATGGGTATGCGGCAAAACTGCTAATAAAAGGATGACACTGCATAATTTATTTCCTCGTTAACTACCATCGATTTTGCTTCCACAACAAAATTGGGTAATAATTTTAACGTATAAACCACATAAAACTGTTTGCAAATGATCAGGAAGTACCTTCTTTTGCAGAGATGAAACAGCTTCTGATAGATCATCTGAAGGAAAAGTACAAAGATCTTTATGATGCTATTCAACCCATACCATACATCAGAGACCGATTGTATTGTGTCGACAATATATTTGTTGAAGGTGGTATCGAATTACTCTGTCATACCGGCGGAGCTGACAATAAATGGGAACGCCTTAACTCATACAATGATATTTTTAATGACCAGCGGATAGAACTCATCAGGCTTATACTAGAGGGTGAGCCAGGGTATGGAAAATCTACTGTAACACTACAGTTAGCTTTTGACTGGTGTAATCAAAAGCAATCATCCAAATTGAAAGATACCGAAATTTTAATTCTCCTTCGACTGAGGCAGTTAGGAGGGGTTCCATCAATATTGACATCAATAAAACATTTTCTGTTGCCTCGTGATTCGCTGCTCCAGGAAGGAGATATAGCAACTGTCTTAAGTAATACCGAATCTGTCGTTGTAATACTGGACGGGTATGATGAATACCCCGATCAAGATAAATCCTCTGATGTAATGAAAATTTTAGGAAGGGATATGTTTCAAAAGTTTCAAGTAATACTTACTACCCGATCATCTTGCCTCCCCAAAAGATACTCACCGCAAACAAAAAGGGTTAGGTTGACTGGGTTTGATCATAATGCGCAGGAAAATTACATCAGAAAAGCATTAATGACGAAAGACAACGACGCTGTAGAGAAAATGAAAAGCCGCTTACAGGAAAACCCACTTCTTAGCGGCTTGTCCCAGGTCCCCTTGTTTTTCGTCATGTTCGCACATATGTTGGGGGAAAGTAAGACTTTGTCAAATTTCGATTCCGTTACAAGCTTTTTTCATCATATGATTTCCTGTTTTCACGAACACATGAAAATAAAGATGGCCGACGAGAATGTCAAAGAATATGAATTGTTTGAAAATGATCACCAAAGTTTAGATAAAGTGGCATTTGAAGCCTTAAGTGGAAAAAATCGACAGATAGTTTGGATGAGAGGAGACCTGCGTAGGAAATTAGGCAAAAACTTTTATGATGCTTACATTCGTATTGGAATTTTAGTTGAGGAGGAAGTCTTGAGATATGATAAAGAATCAACAAGATACTCTATACAAAAGGAGACTGAAGTGAGGTTTTATCACAAACTGTTTTGTGAATGGTACGCAGCTCATTATCTTTCTAAGTACGCTACCAAATCTGTTCCAATCAAGCTTGGGAATATGATAAAGAAAATGAGTCCGTTTGACCTTCAGTATCTTTATCGCTTTGCTTGTGGAATTGATGCTACTGCTTCTGGTAAAATCATCAAGCATATAAAGAAAATAGAGGGTGGTGATAGGTTTGCCATTCTTTGTATTTTGGAACAAACTGGAACAATTGACAATGTCAAAGACACCATTAGGCAGCTCTGTGCAGAAGGTATCACTATCAGTGATGACGACAGCCTGCTGCTACAGATGTCTTCTTTGCAGCTGTTAGAGATAGCGGGAAAGAATGAAGTAAGTTTTAAAGTAGATAAAAGTTTAATCACTTTCTAATAAAAAAGTCCATTGGTCATCTCTGACTACTTCTGAAGCAGTCAGAGATGACCAGTAGGACGCTTTTTATTACAGAGTGATTAAACTTTAAATTCGCTACGAATTGTCTTTTTATACAATGTAAGAAAGTGGTCAAAATATGACATATTACTACATCAAGCACACAAAAATACCCAACTTGTATTTAAATGAGCCCAGTACTTAGTAAAACAAAACAGGTATTATTCAGCACGCTTTAGAAATTTTCTCAATGTGATCAAGAAGTATGACGTCCTTATTAGCTTGTCATTCTATGATGAGTCTTGCACAATTCCTTTTTTTAAACTGTCTTTTCTTGTTCTTAAAACTAACTGTCACGTACATGAAGTAAAGTTGTGTCTCTCTAGCATTTCTAAACATGAACGATATGTAACTATTTCAGCATATAGGTCAGCAGAAGGTAGATGTACCAAGCACGTTTAGATCAAGTATGTATTCACGGAAAGGGTTTCAACTTTCCATAACGTCCCTACTTAAGACAGAAAATTTATCTAAGTTTTATTTCCTGTTTTTACAACTTAAACAAAGGTCTTATTTCTAGGATGCAAATAAATATATATTCCACTACGAAAAACACTTAAAAATAAAGTAATGATTAAAACTTCTAGTGCACTTTTGCCTTATCATCCTCTTTCAGATTCCAGTTTCACTGGTACGATTACATAATTCCCTGGAGTCAGTGAATCTCTCGACAAAAGCTCTCAAGACAAATTCAGGGATTTCTCTAACATCCGTTATTCCCATGAAGAGGCTACAGGTTAGCTTGACTACACGGGCAATGACAACAGATGAAGCTGTTTCAGTTCTAAAGTTTTCTTCTCATTGCCCATCATTGAAAGATGTATGGTAAGTATTTTTAAGTGGAAGTCTGTAAATTCAAAACTGAAAAGAGTAGTGCAAAAATGTGCGCATTATGAATTTGAAAACAGTTATATCCAACTGGACATGCAAAATTACAACAGTTTCCTGTATTATGGATTGATCACAATGACGTGTTGCTATCTTTGG
Source organism: Holothuria leucospilota (assembly GCA_029531755.1). Lineage (NCBI taxonomy): Eukaryota > Metazoa > Echinodermata > Holothuroidea > Aspidochirotida > Holothuriidae > Holothuria > Holothuria leucospilota. The sequence continues at coordinate 46,390 of JAIZAY010000056.1, forward strand.
AAAAGTGACGTAGTCAAAATTAAAGATGTGCTCTTGTTGACATATCGCTTGATATATTGCTTTTACAACTTTCCAGTGCTTGTTGAGATGAGCATGGGCATATGATTAATTTCACTGGTTATGTGCGTCTATGAAATACACGGCGGTCGGATTAGGAGATAGTAATACAAGCTTTTTATCAGTTTTTTTTTTTTTTTTTTTTCTGGAAAAGACGTGAACGTTAGGTTTTTGCTATTATATGCCTATCGAACCGATGTTATCGTAAAGACAGACAGTCATCCCAAGTACTTTTTTGGTCTGTGGAAACCAAACGTTTCAATTAGCAACTGCTGTGTGGTTGACTTTAGTTCTGGAAAATTAAAAAAAAAAATGATATTTTAAATTTATAAACACCTTAATTGATTTCCTGCATTCTGATTGGCTAAAAACCATTCGAGACCAGTGTCGAATCGCATTCGAGACTGGCCTTTGCCAGTTAGGGGAATTAATTTTTAATTTTTCAAGGTGAATTGAATATCACTGTTACCACTGCACTGTGCACTATGCTTTGTCTATGATGTGTTGCCATAGCAACATAAACCATAACATCTGAGTAAGAAAACCAGTTACTGCAAACCACTGTAGTATTAAGCCTAGCACCCCTATAGCTATAACTATTCCAAAGCATAATGGTCATTTCATCCCATGAATGCTAGCAAAACTATATTCATCTTCTTCTTGGATACTGGCAGTGGTATGGCTAAAACTTAAAGAGCGTATAACCTTACAGTATACACCAAGGGTACATTTTGTTAACGGTCTGCCTGTTACAGATATTCCACTCCTAATGTTCCTAAGTTGGAGTGCATGGTAAAGAAAAGTGAATTTGGTCTCTGTGCTGCTAATGCCAGCATGGGGCCTGTTGTATATATTAACTATGACATGCAAAGCAACGGTAAACACAGGTTTTACTGACAGTGTCAGGCTTTTACGTTTGAACCAATTCCGCTAACACTAACAGGCACAACAGGCTAGCACGGTCTTCATTTCTAGTTCTACGCCGAGCTAGGCTACTTATGAACTAATGTTGTAAATAGTTTAAGCTAGGCCTAACGCTAAGCCTGCATAATCTATACTAAACACTTGAACACATTTTCAAAATTATCAACACTATAATCCTCTTCCAACGAGGCTAAAGACGCCTTAAATTACCGTCTTAGTCATGGATCTTGAACGCAAGTGCGTTAACTTGCTGCCAAATGTCCGCATTCGGTTGAACGCTGTACTGCACACAGTATTGCAGTACACCATAACTGCACAACACTGTGTATTTACCCTACCGTGAACCTTTCGTGGTGAAGAACGAGAACTTCACTGTAAACAATAGCCAGCTACAGTAGAAGTTAGTTTCCTTGTTTTAATGCTCAGCCTCATTCCAACAACAACGTATGATAATTCAGAGATAAACGATTTTACGTTAAATTAATCCAATTAAATTTCGTTTGATGAACTGAGATTCCAATCAATATGTTAAGTGAAAATATTTGCGTGGTTGCCCACTTTCTTTTGGCTTGAAGTTGTTCGCTACTATCGCAAGAAACTAAACAAGACGTCATAATAGAGTCCTAAGTTAACTGGGAAAATTAAAATTTGATCTGTAAAATTTTGTCGAAATTCAATGTTTTTGTCGATTCCCAACATTTTAATGTTGAGTGCCTCGGTCCGCTCAGCCTCTATGAGGACGTAATCGTCGGTCTCGAATCACAGTTAAGACCGGGCACCCTCGCATTTATTCCCTAAATAATGTAAAGTGTTTGCTTAAGCATATCGGAATTACTTGTACGCGCAGCGCTCATAAACTGGCGTTCCGCGATAAGTATGGACTGTTCCATTATCACATAAGTTATTAGGTTCGTACAGCGTTGAAAAGTCATAGTCACATAGAAGCCGCGTATTACTCATTTCATCACTCGAAGGGAACAATGATGAGCTTCGCGTATGTCTACGGGCTATTCTAGTTAACAGTTGTCTCAATAATCTCAAATTTTGCTCATTTATCTAAAGGTGCCCTTTCGAGTATCGTTATGGACTTATTACAGAACCACTTCCACGAAAACAAGATCGCAAAATATAACAACTTAGTTACATGTGACAGCGTAAAGCTGGCAAAGTTACCTTGTGTGGGAGGGAAGATCTAACGTTTGGATAAAGCATTAAATCTAACGTTAACTGTAGGTGATACTACATATGGGCACTGCAACATCTCCAAAGATCACAATGCCACACTCCCTGCAACGATATAGGACTACAATGGTACAGGCCAGCTAAACGTAAAGTCGCTAGACTCGTTCCTTCACTCTGATGTATTATATATCGACTTTTCTCATAGGATAATATTTGTGAACAGTAAACTGGGCCAGGTGCCTCTCAACCAATCAAAACAACTCTTTCAAAGTTTTATCAAGGGTATTTTCTACTTCTGTTCACAACTTAATCTTGGTCAATCGCTCTTCGTTTCACTGAGATATGATTGTTTCAGTACTGCAAATGCTTGGAAATTATTAGGGTGTCCATTAACTTTTCTTATTTTCCCATTTTTAAATCAAAATCTGCCCTGGGAAAATCAAATTGTATTACTCAGAAAAGGAGATGCCAGCAGAGACTATTTTTTTTTTTTTGCTTAAAAATCAGTTCAATCTAAACAAATAACCGCCTACTCGTGAAAGTTATGGTAAGTTTACTACTACAAATCCATTAACGCCCTTGTCACAGTTACGGTCATAGCCTTGGGTGGATGAGCGCGTATTTCCAATATGAGACAGCAAACTTGACCAATGGCATTCCCAACGCATATCTTAAGTATGAGAAGAATAGATGAAATTTTTAAAGCAAGGAAATTTTACAGTCTCTCTTTTTTAAAACCAAAATTTTAAACTTATGGTTAATTTTCTAGAAATGAAATTTTGCAAATATGCTGTCAATACGGATATGATGTTATAAACCTACAACAGAAATACCAAGAGATGTGAAGAGCTTTGCCAATCGTAGGAGTGCTTACAATACCTTTTTGTATGTAAATTATTGGTCTTGTTGACGTTTATCTGTGAAGGGACTTTTTCAATTATGACAAAAAGAAAGGTTCTCAAAATTATTTTGTATTACATTATGATATATCTTCTTCAATTCAATATTAAAAGAAGATAACTAAATGACATTTTTTAAATAAAAGCGTTATAAAATTATTGTAACAGCAAAGTAAGCATTGGTTTATTCAATTTTCGTTTAGGTACCTTGGTTGTGTGCCTCCTAGGTCTTTTGAAGACCATGCCACTCTCTCAACACTTCAATCTCGTGACGTAAAAGGTGAATTCCCTTTTGATTTGAAATGATGTTAAAATTTTACGTTTTGCCTATATTGATTTCAGTGCACTCTCTCAAGTGTTTAAGGAAACAAGAATCACTCAGACGGCGGTAGGAATTTTCGTAAAGTACGGTGGTATTTAGAATTTAAATTTAATCTTGATTGTTGAGTTGGTCAGCTTTGATTTTAAAACCGTAGACTTTCTCTCCGTTTGCGGTCATTGATCTTCATAGCGTAAGTGCTCCTTAAGGCCAGTGTTATATAAGTAGTTCACCCCAAGATGTAGAATGCATAGGAGGAATAATGCCTCACTTTTAGCTATAAACTTTCAAGATGTATTTGGGAAATATGTGTGCATTGCAGTGCTAATGTGGAAGTATTAAACTTGGAGGAGGAATAATTTATAACGAGCATACTGCAAAAATGTCGGTTAACCTAAAGGGTCATTTCACCTTACTCCGGAGAAGCACCCATGATATATGACCATTCAAAGGGTCTTAGTGGTCGTAGTGCATACTTAGCTTTGTCCGTATTGTAGCCTACACACACCAAATTCAATATTACCAATTGAAAAGTTCGAACTTTGTAGTATGTTTTTGGAGTAACAACCAATCTCATTTATCTACAGTTCAGTGGCGAAGGACGGAGAGTCATCCTGTGTACGTCTTAAATCTGCAAACAGGATGCTGGGAGGTAACTGTAATAGGTTTACTGTTTTTTGTCTGCAGCCGCCCTCATTCTGTCGTATATGTAGCACATTTGTGACACATACATGTTATTTCGTACTCATGCTTGGTGTTTATGTCACATTGTGCATTCTTCAGTTTGTAAGGCTTTTGTTTGCTGTGGCAACTATTTGTTATGCAAAATAACATAGTGAATATGGCAACCAGCCACACTTGTAGAAAGTTCAGGTATTAATATTTCTTACTTCCGCCCACAAAATTTGGAAACAACATGAAAAAACGTTCAATGCAGCAGTGCTTGGCCTACCTTACAACATTGGTTTATAAACCATACTGAACTTAGTGTTTCTAGCCTTTCATATTTGCATGGTTGCGTTGATGTAAGAAAGCACAGACGATATTATCCACAGTATTTGTGCCTCATCGTATGAAAATCTACATCATATGAAAATCTGAACTAAGCAAACACAAAATAAAACCTACTGATTTTTTATTTGGGCTTTTAACTGCTGCTTTGGCCGTGTATAACTTAAATGGAATTTGTACAAGTTTTCTTTGACAAGTAAAGGCACAATGACAATAAAGAGATGTAAGTGAAAATGCTTCAACCTTAATGATGTTATTAAATTTTGTAACTCTTCCATCCTTTGTTTTAAAGAACGAAAATGATGGATCAGAGCCAACAACAGAAGATTTTGAAAGAACGGTTTGTCTCTTCTTTCGTATTTGGGTCATACTTTTATTGTACATCATTGTACACCTGCTCGGAGTATAGATTGCTCCATGACGAAAATATTGTTTATGTCTGGAAGCTGAAAGCTGATTTGGTGACGGGTGGGGGGGGGCGGAAACACCACAGAGAGCGTGGTAATACCACCACAGTTAACCCCCAAGTCTGCGTAAATCGTACCTTTTTTCGTTCCTGCGATTGTATACAGCAGGGGGATCCTTCCTTTGTCACTACATGAAGGTGCCGTCGTGGGAAGGGGCCAAAGGAGAGGGGGAGGAAGAGGAAGGATGTCCCCTCCCCTTTGAGAATTCTTTTTTATTTAAATTTGCTTGGATGAAAAATGGTGCTTTCTCTTTGGGATATTTTCGGAACATGGTCATATATGGCTGGAAAATGTTTAAAATTAGGTGAATTCTATTTTTTTTTGTTAGGTAAAAGAGGAGAGTATCTTGTCAAATTACACTTCTTAGAGAAGGGTATAGTATCAACAAAATGCCTATTACATGCCTGACATCTAAATGATAATATAAAGTATTATGCCGACCACTTTACAACTATTGCATTTTTATAAAATTTGACGAAATTCCAGGCGAACAGCTTTTAGCAATAAGGAATGGGAGGGCGGAGAGTATGGTGCAGGGAGGTGATATTAAACCTCCCTGATAGTTAAAGCAAAAGTGGTGAAGGACTAACAAGCGCGTTTCTTTTCGTCGTAAGTGTATTAACAATCTCCTATCTACACCGCTCGGTAAAAAATTTTGAAGAATGTATAATAGAAAGTAGGTAATTTCAACCTTCCACATCATGCTACAAATTAAATTGAAAGATCCCATATCTATTCGCGGCCCCTGCAGAGGTTAAAGAACTTCCGTTTTTCGGAAAAGTGTTGTGATCAGAGTAGTTGCATGGTTTATTACCTTACTAATGGTCGTGAGATGGAGTGCAAACCGTGATGAATGAGCGCGAAGGGGAACAAAACTTGTCATTAAATAAGATTTCCATGACAAACCTGCATTCATGCTCTGCATCGAGACAATGTCAATTCCCCACCAAACCTATATGCCAATTACAAAGCCAGTCTTTTACCTGAGAATTTGTAAACAACTTTCAACTTTTGCTGCTGTGCTTCTTCGGGATTTGATACCGGAAGATATTGATAATAAGAACAATATTGAGGTAAGGTTTAAAACGCGCGGAGCGCGCGAAAATTTTGATAGTTTGTGAAAGACTCGCGAAAATTCTGATAGTTTGAGGACCATTTGTGATTGAAAATGATAACAATAGATCCATCACTTGTTCGATAACCCACCTCACTATACCTCCTACAGAAATCTATAGCTTGAACACCTTTTGGGATTATATTAAAATTTCAAGAAAAAATCTGAAATTGATTGGAGGCACGCGCCTCCATGCCCCCCCCCCCCGTGACGGTGCCACTGTGGAAGCAGACAGTCTAGCAGTGAGAGAACGATCTGTTTATGGTTTAAATTAAAGCCAAACGCCCTTAGTAACAACGGTATTTTACTACTGAGCACTGTAGTGCCTGTGCTTTAGTGCTGATCATGGGAATAGCGTTTTAGGCAACAGAACAAATTAAGGCTATTACTTAGCTGACAAGGTAGTAATGTTTAGTAGCTGATAGAACGTAAGTATGATCTAAATGGAGAGATGGACGAAAGAAATTTGCCTTAAGAGAGGGAAGACAAAGATCATTTTCTTTTTCTTTTTTGTGAAAGGTACCTTTATTCGATAATATTATTTTAAAGCAAAATATTGTCCGTCGAACTGCTCAACTTTGTTTTCTCCTCTCCTGTAAATATAAAATTTAGTCTGGAGCAGCTCGAGTATTTTTAAAGGGTATAAATATAAAATGAAAAGAAATACATTAATCACGGTCTTCCTCTCAGAATCAAATGATTCCAAGTGTTAAATGAAATAAAAACTCCTCTTAAATTTCTCTTCATCAGGATTGGGTTGCAGAGAGAAATAAACGACATTAAGGAATGAAAGAAGAAGAATAACGCAAAGGAATGCTGGTTTTATGACTGCTATTGCATTGATGGACAATGCTTTGCCAAAAGGAATCTTTACTCTTACAACTAATCATTATTAACTTTGGTGATCATTTGACTGATTAGCAAATAGTTCGTCTTTATTTACTATCTTTTACTGTTAACGCAATTGAAGCCACCGTTTTTAGTTCGGTTCCATATTTTCCCTATCCCAGTTTAAGCAAAACACATTTAACACGACTTTCATGGTGCATTGTTTCATACGAGTATGCTGTCCATGAATTTAAGTACTTATGTAAGTACGTTACATCAGGCTGTAATTTACCTACAGAGATAGTATCACGGATTTATTGAGTCAGACATAAAAACCAGTCAAACCATAAATCCATAATAATTTCCTTTATTCAGTTAACTCCCCTTTTAGTGTTACAGTTGTTATGTAAGTGTTATAACTCTATATAGGCAATGGAAATACTAATTCTTACACTATATTTAACACACATTTTAAACATATATTTAACGACATGTAATAACAATGTGCTTGTACGGAAGGAAAACAAGGACATAATATTTTCTTACTAGTACATTTGAAGTAAAGATGTGAAGGAAAAGTGAATTGGTGTCACACAATACTTAAAGCTTGGAATAATTCACCAACGAGATGTTTTGGGTTGGATATAAACCTAATGTACGCAATGTTTGACTTCCTCTACATTGAATGTAATGACGGAAAGCAAGCTAGGGCCAGGTTAAACCCCTCTTTAGTCTTCATCACGAACTATTTTCGTTTTTACTCCACACCATTCAACTGTATATTTACTAAACTGTACTTTGTAAGTTGTTGTCTTTTTAATTCTCTTTCAAGTATCTTTTAGTAAATTTCTTAACTTACTTTTTTTTGAAGAATGGCACAAATAGGATGTGTAAATGGTCAATATTAAAACAGAATCTAACATTTGATTAATTTATTAGAGATAACTCTTTGGCCTGTCCGATTACAGTATCCCAGCACGGATCACTCGGAAGGATGCAAATCGTTTTATTCACAATGATTGAATAGCTTATTAACTAAGTTGACGGACATACGGGAAAGAACGATTAAGTTGAAATTACTCAACAACATAGAAATTCCACCTGGTACGAAGCGGTCCTGTAATCCTGTTAGGTGTAGGGTTGTAAATGGCGACCCAGACACAAGAGCGATGCGCGCTGAAGCTCTAATATATTACCATGATCACTGGCATAAATGACAGAAATATAACTGTTTTCAAATGACATTGGGTACACACTTAGGGATCAACACCAAATCACAAATTGAATTGTTTTTGTTATAGCCTAAGTCGTTACACATGCAGATAGTTGGTGTGCTGTTGGATGAGAATCTCGGGTAAGGATAATCATTATGAATGGTGGCAGGAGTTGCATGGAGCAAAAAAATCACATTTACACTCAAGCCATTACTGGTAGAGGAAAAAATGATTCAACCATATAATGTAGGCACATGTGATAGGCTAGTCGCCAAACATGTTTTGAGACACTTTTAATTACTTAGCCTATTGCTGCTTTAATTCTTAGTCCGTAAAAGGTCATACACTGCACAACATTTCCCTTACCATTTCCTTCCCTAGTACCCGTTCCTTCATCTTATTTAGCCCGTAAGCTTAAGCGGGCCTCCTCGATGCAAACAGTCAGAGGCATTTTTATCTCTTCTCCTTGGAAGTATGTTAAGATAATGATCTCCATGTAAGACTGTATGGATATCATTCTGGGGTAACCAGTCTAAGAATTATGAAAGTTTCATAATTTAATGAGGGTTTAATAGCCCTGAACATACAATATTCTTTGGCAAGCAACATAATCACAATATGTTTATCAGCACTTGGCACTCATCCTGTCTCAGTTCAGATTATTAACGTTGTTCAAAGAAAAATACCTTCTTAATCGTTTTGTAATGTGGTTTTTACCAACAAAGTAAGGCCCAATAAGTATGTGGCAAGAGCAGTCTTTTTAGGACGTTTACGATTTTTGCCGTCAGGCCAATCAAGTGTGATATGGTATGGTGACGTAACCTTGCACAAGCCGCAATAAACCGTTTCGTTTGCTAATATTGTTAGACTCAGATGAATAACTGAGATATTAAAAGAAAAGAAAATATAGTATTTTAGTTCAAATTTCGAGGCTATCTTCCAAATAGTTAAGGAGAAAATATTATTTTAATTTTCTAAGTAGTGGACTATGCAATATCAAGGGTTAATGTCATGTTGAAAGAAATAAAGTGGTTACGATGGTGAAATAAAAGTTGTTACACGAGTGCATTATATAATATTAACTTATGTCACCTTCCTCATTTCTTATTGAGTTTGTATAGAGACGTGTTGATAACCGAGTTATATTTCAGTTGTACTACACGCTTAGGGTTTTAAACATAGTTAAGATGTTCTTTTTGGGAGAAAAGTGTTAAACAATATCCTCTTCAAACTGATTCAAGTGAGTTTTCTTCTGTAATAATAGCCAGCTGGATATTGTACGACCAGGAGGTGTTGAAATAGTAATGCGTTACACCTCTCAGCCATGTTGATAAAAGTAATCTTTACTTTATCGTGCATTTATATCGCGCATAACTATACAGTTGGCATTAAGTACGGCTTTTGAAAGTTTTATTGTATGAGAGTATCTTTCGCTTTGGCTTAATTTAATGTTTGAACGGTCGTGTCTACGGTTCCACCCAAGAGTTTCTTGTTCTCATGTGAAGTAATACTTGTAGGCTAGTAAGGTGAGGTGCAAACATCTTAATAGATACCGAACATCTTTGTTTATAAGACGTGTTGACACATGAAATAAAGCTAGTAAGATTTTGATAAAACTTCAACATGTAATTGATCGAGATAAAGATGTCGACGTATTTAAGTTTGACATTTTCAACGCGATGCAGCGTCAGCATTTCAAATTTAAGTTGACCACTCGCAACTTGATATCTAGCATATCTAGTGATTGTCAGACCCTCGTCAATGTCATTGGAACTTTTTGATCACTCATGCTATGGTAAAGTTAGAAAATCCGTTCTCATACTGGAAAGAACGTGAAAGATCATTTTGACTGGGTTGTGAAAAATCCCCCTTTGTCAGCAAATGAAAATATTTTTCAGCTTTACCTGTCTGTCTTACCTGAACATCCAACCAATGGTTGCCAATGTAGTTTGTACGTACTCAACGGATATTAGTTAACAAAAACAAAAAGGGTATAGGGATAAGACCATAATTAACACTAACGCTGATATCAAGGTGTATTTAGAAACATGGTGACAGGAATATTGGTATTCACAGCAGCAAGGCATAAGCTTATATTGGATTATTGGCAGCCTCTGGATATTTCACTCGTCACAGTTAGCATACTTCAACACAGGCTATTCGGGATTGAACTTCCGAAGATTTGATAGTTGGAAGTTATGTGCAGTTATGATAAGTAATATTTGCCAAGTTGCAATTCTCCTCAACAGCTATTGCTGGTTATAGACTATCCCCTTATACCACTAGGGATAGAGGTATAAGCTGTAAAATTCCACCACGTCTTTTTAATAAAAACAGGGATGAGGTGACGAATTTCGGACATTTCACCTTTACAATTGGACGCATTTCTTCATCTTAGGAATTTTTCCTGTCACTTTGGAAACATCAAGTATCAGCATGAAATTCTCCTGTCCAAATGTGCTGTCCCTTGGATGAATAACAATGGTAAGTAGGCCTATGTCTCCATATTTAATGAGTGAAACAAAGTGAAACAAAGTCTCCTTAAATCCAAACAATAATCTCTTACTGTCAATATTTGAAGTTTTGTCTGTTTAATATTCATTAAGGGTTCTATGAACTTTAAAACAGTTCCTTATGTCTACCGCTACCTTTTAAATATAGAAGGAATTGTATCGACAGCAAATTCTGTAACACAATTTGCTTTGATCAGTTTGATATAGCATAGACTTATACATCAGTTACTAGTCCTAAAATCCTGTAACTGTCAGTGAAACGTTCTAGAAAGTGTGCGGTAGTCTGAACATTACCCATGATACGTGCAGAATTTATTTTAGAGTAATGAATTTTAACCACATAGCTGAACACGGCATTGGTTGTATTTCAGAACAGAAAACTTCCTTGTCTTGTTATCCTACATCCTGGGAAAGGCTTACAAATGCTCCAAGTATTGTCGAGTTTCTTTTAAACATGTTTGAAGTAAAAATGAACAAAGTAAGAAAACACTTTGCTTATTACTTTTGCCATGGCAAGTTGTAATTTCCAGTGTCGCTTTTGAGAGTGTATGATATGGTAGTAAAGGAAGTCTCGAGACTGGCCCCTCGATCAGTTTCATACGTCTAGGCCTGGTTACCGTCTCGACACGTCCGTGTGGTCTGGGTGTTGGTCTCGGTATCGGACTGTCATAGTGACTGTCTCAAATACTGAATTGGTCCCCACTCTTTAAATAAATCAATAAGAAGCAGACCTCAGACAAATGAGTTGCACAGGCAGAAGTGGTATATATTTTTCTCAACAATCTGGAAAGTTTTCCAGACGTTCCCTAAAATGACCACATAAACAATCAAGTTTACATTTTTACATTCAACCTAAATGATTTTCTCTCATTTGCACCTTGAGCGTCCAAAGATGTATATTTTTTGTATTTCTTAACTACTGGCAATGCTATGGCAGTAGCGCTAAATCCTCAGTTTTACTGCAGACGTAGCAGATGGAAGAGCATTCACTTTTGTATAAGTGCCTGATCCAGTGTAGGTCATATAGAAATACCAAGGAAGGTGAAGGAGACGGACGATACTGTCCGACCTTGGCAGCGCACACTTCACTTCACGGCAATGCACCTCCTTCCAATAACACCTCCTTGCTCTAACACTGTAGGAATGTATATATATATATATATATATATATATATATATATATATATATATATATATATATATATATATATATATATATATATATATATATATATATATATATATATATATATATATATATATATATATATATATATATATACATATATATACGTCAATTAACAAGTAACTTGTTTGAATTGTCATATTACGAATATGTCTCTTACCTAAATAGTACCCAATACGAAATAGCCCACCAACTTGGATGAAATTAAAACAAAAAGAAAACTCACTTTTCTGTGGTTAATTAATAACGCGGCTTTACTGTATGGCCAACGTTTGATTAAATGGTCGATCCATCCTGAGCCCAGAGACTGTGAATCTCCTAGTTGAAAGAAAGCGAGAAAACAAATAAATGACGTCGAAAACAAATTTCAAGTTATGAGTAATTAACTACCCTTTCCGTCACATGTACTATTTTTTAGAAATGAATTCAAACATTAATAACAGGCCATCTGCTACTCCATAGTAGTAACAGGGAGTCTCTCACAGCTCCTTAATAGTAAAAATCTCGGTAGTGTGCATATCCCCCCCCCCCCCCATTTGTGCTAGGGTGTTTGACCTAGTAGGGTAAAAGGCGATCGCCAAATGATAAGTCACGGTCCTCAATACAGCCAAAATTTTGTTTGCGTTAGTAGTTTCAAAATACTCGTCACCTTTACTAAGGAGTCCTAAACCCTGGTTTTCGACATCTGCTTTTTATTTAAAAGAACGGAAACGTTGACCGCCCCCAAAGGTATGTGAAAACTATGGAAATGATAGCGAAATCTTACATCTTAGAATTTCCCGAAATCAAAACCTATACGAAAGGGAAGGGAAAACCCTCCTCAAGGGTGCAATTGTTTACCATCACAAACAGGTAATAAAACTGTTTTGCTACTGTTTTGATATATGATTCAACCTTAATTTTAAGTTTCGCAAGAAAAATAATAATAATAAAAAAAAATCGAAAAGAAAGAAAAAAGGATGCAACAACAGACAGTTTGGCGTAACTTCGTTGCACGAAATATTGTCCCTCGTCAGTCTATGTATTACTCCTAATACATTTAATCTAGTTGAATACTGACTTGTTTGCCGTCAGTTAAGATCCTGGATCCTCACATGCCAGATCAGGAGTATATAAAGTTTCTAATTCTTTCATGATTGCATTTTTACGTGCATGTCAGTAAGTGACTTTGTGGTCAACAGGGGACGGTGGCTTCTTTTGTGTCACGCAATAGTTTTATCAAAGAAGGGTCTAACTTAGTTAATCTATTTTGGTGGGGGGGGGGGGGGCAAAGTTAATTTTTTTTTTACTAATAATATGAAATCTTTTAAAAGGGAATGTTTTAAAACAATTAAAAAAAAACCCCGTAAAGTGTCATTTCCGACAATCTGGAAGCTATTTACAACAAACGATAAGCGATTTTAGTACGCCTTCATAGTGTAATTTACATATGACGTGTCCACTCTCCTTAAAATCGACATATCTATCGAAAAAAGACTTCTGAAAACATGCCAGACATGAATGATGTTGCCAGTTTCTTTATATAAACTTGAAGACGCCGAAAGAAGAAGAGAAACTAATGTAAGCCGAAGTAAGCATCTCTTCAATATAATTCGGCAATCTAGTGGTTGTTTAAGTACTTGCATAGATAAAACTTTCGCTTCCATCTCCATACACCGACTGATCATTGTGGTGTCGTGGGAATGGACTCTCTGATTGCATGCCTTCATGGGTATTAAGTCGCTTTGGGTCAATTTCTGTAATAAAGACCCTCCACTAGGGCAGGTTGCGGCTAGTCAACCAGTTTTTGCCGCGGTAGCCTGAAACACCCATCCCGATTTCCGACCTTGTCCATCTACCTGCAAATTAACATCTCCTTAAAGACATTGTGTAAAACAAGTTTCGCGGTGAATAATTTTTAAGATATTTATGCCTTCGTATTTACTAGCTTCTGTAAAATATTTTCAGGGTTGAAAAATATCATGGCGGATTAGGCCCTTCAGGTCCATTGCAGAACCAGGCCTGGGTTACGTCGAAAAATTCCTACCGTGTCAAAGCTGTAGTTTCATAATCAAACATAAGTTTCATTGTACTTGTAAACATGTTACCTGTGGTTAAGTATCAAAAACTCCAGGCGGATCTAAACACCATTGATTACTCTACTGATAAGGAAGTGTTATGGAATCTGGTAAAATTGTCTAGAATAGCTGACTGCATCCTTTATTGGAAAAAATGTCTGGTTTCAGAAAAGAATAGAGTCTTTGTTTTATTCATGATTCAATTACATCATTGGTTTGAGAGGTCCCAAAATGTCTGGAAATGTAATATGATATACGGTGAATGGTTGGCATTAAGTGTCCTGGTAGTAGTGGCTTGTTATCTTGGCGGCACAAAGAACCACAACGTTTGTTATCTTGCGCATACCAAGCGGGGACAGTTTCATTTCAGCACGGGGTTTGAATGGTGTCTTTACATCAAATGTTAGTTTGGTTCCATAACCTAATAAAAAGGTTTTGTCAACCACAGTCTTGTACAAAGAAAAGATTGAAATAGTGGCAAAAAACCACATCTTGGACACACGTGACAAGGCTTAATGGTCAACATTTATGCGTCATAACTCCAACAATAATCAGCCACACAAACTTTCAAAAGTACGTAAAATGGTGGCAACCGCACTTAAGCAAGTTATAGACATGAAAATAGAGATAGAATTGTTTGTATTGTGTATTTAATGCGATTGGTAAGTCCAAAGTACAAATGTGTGTAAACGTAATTTTTGTAAGATGTATAAGCTGACACGTACACCGCATTCTCTGCATACAGTATTGCATATAGTTTGGTACAATTTTGTGGATGAAGGGGATAGTGGTTGCTAGTGCTGATTGTTTTTGCAAGGTTTCTATTCATTGTGACATTTTAGTTATCAACCCTTCTGGTGCCTGACAAAGGTAAGTACTGTAAAAGCGTGGCAACTTTGTCTCAAGGTCTTCACAAACATGCTTACTGGCCGCAGTACACAGCAAAAAAGAATGTTTGGGTAGCCTATAAATTTTTTCATCTATTTTTTTAATGAAAGCCACTGAAGAGTAAACTGTAAATTCAAGTTACAGCATCTGTATAGGTTTGTAAGCCAGATTTAGTCCAAAGCGACTTTTGTATGGACGATGGGTTAACTTCAAAGTTGGTCAAGATGGTGTTACTAGATACTGTCATCCTACCACCTAGCTTAAATTAACTTTCTCCTGAGGACCAGAGACAGGTGTTTTCATATTTTGCTGAGCTATCCCTATACAGGTGTGGTGATCCTGAATAGATGAAAACATTGCGGAAGACTTTTTCAGCTGTTTATTTAAAGCTTTTGCACAAAAAATGGTACAAGCAAGTTATTCCCTTGCTTTTACCATAGCCAGTGGCAAAAGACCTTCAGGAGGCAGGGACAACAGAATGTCCTCCTGTTTATATTAACCCAAAGACGGCAAAAAGTAGAGAAACTAGTGTGAGTGGAAGTTATTATCTCTGTGATATAATTCGGCTATCTAGTGGGAGTTTAAGAACGTGCATAAATCAAACTTTCGCTCCCATCTCCATACATCGACTGGTCATTGTGGCGTCGTGGGATTGGACGCCTTGACTGCTTGCCTTAACGGGTTTTAAGTCGTTTTGGATCAATGTCTGATATATAGACCCTCCACTAGGCAGGTTGTACCTAGTCAAATAGTTTTTGCCGCGGGAGCCTGAAACACAAATCTCGACCCTGTCCATCTACCTGAAAAGTAACACCTCCCTAATGATATTGCGTAAAACACATCCAATCCCTTGGACCATTACAAGTTGCACGGTAAATATTTTATAAGCATTTTTTGCCTTCATTATTACTTAGCTTCTATAAAATATTTTCAAAGTTGGAAAATATTATGGCGTATTAAGCCCTTTAGGTCTCTTGCAGAACCAATTCAATTCAAGTCTAATTTATTTCACAAATGATTTCATAAACAGTACATAAACAACATTAAAGTAACAAAGTAGCAGTAAATCATTTGAAGGACACCAGAAAAAGAGAAATCTGTTACCTAAGCTAGTGACCTTAATAACAAGAAAAAAAAAATAATATTAATATTGATAGTAAAAGTAATGGTACAAGGTATGTAAATTCAGTTTCTGCACAATAAACAAGTTACTTATTAAGTATATAACGTTTTAATCTATTTGGAAAATGTTTAAGGATTTAGATAATTTTGCATCGGGCGGTATGCCTTGCCATAAACGGTAACAATAATTATTCATTACAATCTACTATGTGGTGTTGCGGGTGCTTACGGATGTTGGCCTATTGTGAACTGAGTTACATAGAGGAAAAATGGCAGAGAAAATTGAACTAGGTAGCATATTATTGCAGTATCTATAGATTATTTGACACATACAGTAAAAATGGATGTCACTTAACATAAATAAATTATACTCGTGATACAGCTGCTTGGTGGAATGGTGTCTTGGTTTACCAGTTAATAACTTGAGTAGCTTGTTTTGAAGAACTTGAACGGGTCTAAGGATTGAAGCTTTTCCGGTACCATAAATTTCAGCAGCGTAACGAAGTTTGGGGAAAACAAAGGCATAGTATGTATGTAAAGCAGTTGTCTTGGGGAGCAAATCCTTTAGCTGATAGAAAATACCAGTGTACCTAAAAAGAGAATTACCAAGATCTTTTGTGTGTTCCTCCCTAGAGAGCTTATCGTCAATAAGTAAACCTAGATACTTGGTGCTAGAGGACTTATTAATGGTACTATCCTTGAAAACAAAACCGTTACAACATGAGCGGGCTTTACTACTAGAATGAAATATGGAGTAAGTCGTTTTACCCAGATCCAAAGTGAGTTTATTAGAGTCAAACCAATCATGAAGTTTACTTAAGGTATGAACAGCTTTTTGGATTAAACCGGTACAATTTCTATCGGATAAGAAAATATTTGTATCATCGGCAAAGAGACGGGTAGAAGTATCAGGAACAGCATTACATATATCGTTAATGTAAATGAGAAACAGTAAGGGTCCAAGAACAGAACCTTGGGGAACTCTAGTGGAGACTTCTGAATACCTAGAGAAGGTATTATTGACATAAACACACTGTTTACGGTCTTTTAAGTAGGATGAAATAGTGTTATGGGCTCTTCCACGGATTCAATAATGAAGTAATTTGTCTAATAAAATAGAATGTTCCATAGTATCAAAAGCCTTCTTAAGATCTAAATATAAACCTAGTGCATTTTTACCATTATCAAATTGTGATCGAATAGAGTTAACTTTTTCTAGTAAAGCAAGATTCGTAGAATGACGCTCCCTAAAACCAAATTGATAGTCGTAGAAACACTTATTACTGTCAAGAAAGTGCCTGATTCATTTTTCAATTTTACCCTTTCCAAGAGTTTACTTGTACAGGGTAATAAGCTGATTGGTCTATAGTTTTCCGGTGTTCCATCGTCTCCCTTCTTAAATATAGGAATAACTTTTGCAATTTCTAAATCATCAGGATAAATACCACCGTAAAAAACGCAATTGAAAATATGAACTAGGGCTGGGGCTATTACATGCTTGGCCGACTTTACAAGATTGGCAGAAATACCATCCAAGCCAAGCGGTTCTGAAATTCTGTTCATTAAAATGTCAATAATACAGCGAATATAAAAGAGTCGAAACGAACCTCTAGAACAGGCATGTATAACCACGTTTCAGTGACTCAGTGTTAATACAATATCATACCGGACGATAATGCTTCATAACAAACATGACATGCCTCGGAATAGCTTTGTTGATACATACCACCAGTAATTTAAACTTAATGAAATTTCCTACCGGGTAACGTTATAGATTAGAAAATGAAAATTAGTGCTTTTGAGTCGGTATTTTGGTAGGAAGGAAGGTGAGGATTTCTGTTTTTACTCAAAAGCAGATTTGAGAACTTTGAATTTTAACCAACCCTTTTTAACCAACATTTTTTAGAGTGTAGAACACGAGCAAATAGCATTTGAAGAAATTTACTGTTTCTTAAAGTCCAAGTATCATGACAGACGATAAGCCTTCAGAAAGTTAAATGGGTCTGATAAATAATGTCGGATACAATAATTTTTGCAAAACGAAAATTTTGGCCAGTTTTTGGTGTTTTTTTTTTCTGTGAACAGGGATTTTCGGCTTTGTGGGGCCGATTGTCGTGCTTGTTCGGTAACACCAGACTATGACATCATAAGTGGATAATCACACTCGCGCACACGACCATCGAACGCCATACACTGTATGCTGACTGCAATTGTACGCGTGCGCTTTATATGCGAGCCAGCCGCTAAAGGGAGCTTGCAAGGAAAGTCAAAAGGTCAAATTCAATAGACGCGCGGTTGTTCTGGAGGACACTGCGCCACGCAACACATTACTTTAGTACACGACCTATAGCATAAGCGTGTATGTGTTTGTCCTCCAGAACGCAGTTGCATTAAGTTAATTGACTTTTGCACGCATGAAACCTCCCTAGTGTTTTAACGAAGTCACTGGACTGCTCGCCTCTTTCGTTTTGAAGGGCAAGCGTCTTTGTATAAACAGTCGCAATGAACTTATTGCAGCGTTTTAAAGTGGTATGCGGTACGCGTGTGTTGTAAATATGCAACACTGCGTGTGTGCTTTACACTTCACTGCATGACAATCTGCGTCGCGTGACGTCTCGGACCAAGCGTGCAATTACTGGTAGCGTCTTGCCACTTCTATAAACGGACTTTTTATTCTGCCCATTATTTTTAACCTCCAATTTTTAAAGCATCCGTCAGCCTCTGTTGTTAGAAGCTCTCTTCATAATTTTAGTCTTGCACATTGGAATAGAAACGGGGGCACGGGCGAGCCCTCGACCAAACGAAATAGTGCGTGATCTGAACAAATGTCGCGCCTTATTACGTCATAATATAAAGTTTCGCACTCAAACTTAACGTAAATCATGTTCGTCTAGTGAGCTAGTTCACACAGTAATTCCCCATTACACCACTTATGACGTCACAAAAACTTTCGGAAGTTTTAGCGGTTCGTATTTCCACTTCGGGGCAATTCGGAGGATCTCGACAAAACTTGGGAATTTTATGGTTTTGAATGGTTTTTGAGCAATTTTTCTCTTCAGTAGAATTAAATTTTAAATTAATGAAATATTCCATAACATATGAACGGCATCGAGAGCCGTGAGATGAACCATGATACCTTATTTTTAACATAAACCTTAGTGACAAATGACCTATAGAAAATAACAATCCCACCACATTTTGTGGAGGAAGGGCCGTAATCAAAGCTGTTATCTGTTAAAATGCTGCTAAGGTGATCAAGGTTACTATGTCCCACTTCAGTGAGAATTAAAATATCAAACTTAAAACAAAGCATTTCAAGAAAGGCAATAAGCTGAGGATGGTTTTAGGCAAACTTCTGATATTAAGGTGGTAGACAGAGAAATACACATTTTTGTCGCAGATGAAATCATTGAAATCAGTTTCGTTGTAGTATCTGCTAAGGACTAATTTTGAAGCAAAGCTAACATTTACCGTTTTATCGAGATATTTTACAAAGGTGTTGTCATTACTAAAAAGTTGGCTATTGGTACTTAATAAAATACTTTCTAAATCATCATTGGTAACGTTATGAAATGGTGGCAGGAAACTAGTAGATTGTAAACAGTCATCATTCATAGTTAAATGTAATTAGGATAAGCAAGAAAGACAAACAAAAAAATACACTTATGAGAACAAAAAAAGTAACTGCTGAACAAGCACACAAATATTAAGGCTCCATGGGAGAATGTAAAGGAAGGAATGAACCACTGCGAAACAAGAAAATAAACTCAACATTTAAGAGAACATATGAGAACTACACAGCAAGCATTTGTCAATGAATGTTATAACTTTTCCAAGTCTTTGGTGCTCGATATACGGAATTTAATTTCTCTTCCATTTTGAATCTTACCCAACTCAGGCTAGTCCAACCCATTATTGTACTTGTTGATAACATTACTTGCTGTCAGGTATCACTGACAAACATCGTATGTGGACGGCAAACCGTTGATTACTATATTTATAAGGAAGTGTTATGCAATTTGGAAAAAGATGTTTAGAATACCTGACTGCATCCTTAATTTGAAAAAAAGTCTGTTTTTTTTTCTTTTGAAAAAAAAAAAAGAATAGAGCCGTTGTTTCATTCATGATGTAAGTACGTCATTAGTTCGAGAGGTCCCAAAGTGAATAGTTGGCATTAAGTGTCCTGGTAGGGGTGGCTTGTTATCTTGATGATATTAAGAAACATAACGTTCGTTATCTTGCGCTTACCAACTGATAGGAAACGGGGACAGTTTCATTTTAGCAAGGGGGTTGGAATCGTGTCTATACAACAAATGTTAGATTGGCTATATACCCTAACAGGAAAAATTTGTTAACAGCAGTCGTGTACAAAGATTGAAACAGTGGCGCATAGAGCACATCTCGGACACACGTGACACGAGGCCTAACGGTCAGTATTTATGCGTTATAACTCCAACAATATTCAACTATATAAGCTTTGAAAAAGTACGTATAATGGTGACAACCGAACTGTAGCAAGTAATAGAAATGAAAAGAGAGATAGAATTGTTTGTATTGTGCATTTAATGCGATTGGTTAGTCCAAAGTGTAAATGTGTGTAAACATAACTTTTGTATGATATGTAAGCTGACACCTACACCGCATTCTCTACCTACAGTAGAGTGTATAATGTGTTATAATGTTATGGAAGAAAAGGATAGTTGTGGCCAAGGCTGAGTGTTTTTGGAATGGTTTCTATTAATTGCGGCATTATGATTATGAATTATTTCCGTGCCTGACAAAGGTAAGTACTGTAAAAGTGTGGCAACTTTGTCCCAAGAGACAGCTCTCCAAAAACATGCTTATTGGATGCCTAATTTTAAGATATAATCAAGCTGTATCAACGGGTAGAAAAACGTTTATCACCAGAGCACTGTTTATAGTATACAGCAAACAAGAATTCTAAGGTATCCCTCAACATCCGTCAAATATGTTTTAAAGACAGCCATTCAAGAGCATACTGTAAATTCAAATTATAGCATTTGTATATGCTGTAGGACAAACTTTAGTCCAAACTGAGGTTTGTATGGATCATGGATTAACTACAAAGTTGGTGAAAATGGTGTTACTAGATACCGTCATCCTATTAACTAGCTAAACTTTCTCATTAGAGCCGGGGGGGGGGGCGGGCTTTCACATTTTTCTGAGCTATCGTTGTACAGGTATGGTGATCTTGAACAATTGAAAATACTGTGGAAGACTTTATATTTTCAACTGTTTATTTAAAGCTTTTGCACCTAAGAAATGGTACAAGCAAGATATCCCCTTGCGCTTAAAATATAGTACCCAATCTAAATTGTAGTCTCATCGGGAGTTATTTTGAAAAATTTCCACGCGTGCACTTCACTTACGTGTAAATTTGGGCTCGTTGCACTCTAAAACAAGGCAAGAGATATTGTAGTAAAGTATCGACAGCAGAACAATTAAGTTTGAAGTAAGTGATATCCGAATATGTCATCCTATTCTCGCTCATGAAGACGGTAAGCTCGCACAGGTTTTGATGGGAGGGTGGGGTGGGCATATTGTCCATAGCCAGTGGTAAAAGACTTTTGGGAGGCAGGAAAATAGAAAGTCTTCAATTTTACTTTCAGAAAAACTACACTGATAGATAAGTGACCATTTAAATTATTTGTACATAGAAAAAATTGGACAAAAATTACAAGGCTTGAACTGAATCAAGTGTTGACACATCTTTTCAGAATACAATTCTTTGCAGTAAATGAAAAAAAAAAACTTCCCTGTTGACCGAAAGCACGGCAATCAAACTTAGTTTAATGCGAAGCATCCAAGGGTAGTTTTTTCGCTGGCTTTTAAAAAAATGTATTGCCAAGTTGCAGTCGTTTGGGTTCCCCTGAGCTCCCCTTGTTAATGTTTTGTTCATTTGAGATGGCTTGGATGAAAAGTGACGTTTATGCCTTACCAGGATCCGAACTGATAATATGTTGAAAAGTTCTCATTTTTCTATAAGTTGTTCTTATTTGTTTGGTCGGGTGTAAGGAAAGGTTTTGTTGTCTTAGTGGAGGGGTAACAACTCCTCCTCTTGAGAAACTTTTATTTAGTAAGGTGGCCTAAATGCAAAATGGAGCTATTTTTGAAAAGGCTTTGAGCCAATTTCATGCTTAAAAGTGCTCATTATTTTACTGATAACAATGGTTGTGGCATGATACCCCAAGGCTGCTTTGAAACCGCCATAGGCCCTCTTTGCAGCTCTGGGTTGATTACAATATGGCGACACGAAAACTAACTTTTAACAATCATCCAAATAACACTACAGGGGGCATACAAAGCACTTCACAAAAGTCATATATTAGCTAATTTTGAACGAGAATGCAGAGGGTAAGCGAGGGGGATAGGTATCACAAAATGGATAGAGAACTAATGAAAATTTTCATAATTCCCATTCTCTGTAAGTGTATTACTAAGCAGCCAATAACCTTTGGATAAGCTTTTGTAATGAGTAAGTTACCTAAATTTATGTACATTGCGATCGTCATAATTTTCCATTGAAGCAAGTCTAAGGTTGGAACTGCACCTGTAGCTTTTGGAAGGTAGTTTACTCCGGAAATATTCCTTGCACTATAGTATCGTCCTAAAAATGGTCACCTGGAATGGAGGATAAGCGATCACGTGACAATTACGTACGAAGAGCCCCCAAATTTCACATAAGAAGTTTTGTTGAACTCTTATCGTTAAATACGAATACGTTGGAGGTGATATTAAAGAAACGTAATAAAAGTGAACAATAATAAGGAGCGCAGAGGGTGAAAATTTTGGTGGTACGCAAAGGACTTTTGATCTAAAACAATTTAAATACATTCATGATGGAAAGAGATCATATATTTTTCCCTACAGAGGGGCGCCGCAAGTTGGTGAAGCCTTGGCGACACCACATTTAAAAATATCGTGTTAATCAAAGATAGTATAAGCATAGATTCTAAGATTTAAATGGCGCTTTGACTCCCCACGGAGCCCAAAAATATCAGAGCGAAAGTGCTGATCACTGTTCAGCCGTTTTGAAAACATACAGGAAAATGAATGTTTTACGAAAGTATTAATACTTATTATTTCGTAAATGTAAGAAGTATGACTCCTCAATACTAAATTTCACTTACAAGAAGTTTATTTCTTCCTGAGGACATTACAAATAAGTACGCTTAACATGAACGCAGGATGACTGGTTTAAAGTTCATAGATTTATTCGCCCATTGGTCAGTTTTTATGGTGTCTCTAAGTGACGCACATTTATATGCGCGTTTAATTTCTTACGAGCTCACAACGGGAAATCAACTAGCGCGTTTTTTTTTCCGAGCGCTCGTTGTTTCTAACAACTTTAATTTATGTAAGGTGTCTACTGATTTTGTGTACAACGAGATATGTGCTTTGAACATTAGTAAAGGCACTGGTCTTGATGGGATCCTTGCCAGACTTATTAAAGACGAGGCTGATGTTTTAAAAGATCAACTGACTCTTATAATCAACTTATCCATTGAAACTAGTACTGTTCCCCTTGATTTTAAGTATGCCCGTGCAAAGTCCCTTTTCAAAAAGAAAAGTGGGTTGGATGTTGGCATTTATAGTCCTATTAGTATTCTCAGTGTTGCCTTAAAATGACTCAAAAACGTTATTTTTACTCGGATGGAAAAGTACCTTAAGAAAAATAACATCTTATATGGTTTTTAGTTTGGTTTTAGGGGTGGCTTCTCTACCGATACCAGTCTCATTCATTAAGTGGCTATATCCGCAATCAGTATACGTTCGGTAACTACACCGGAATGGTCTTAATAGACCTTCAAAAGGCTTTTATACTGCTGATCGTAACATCCTCTGTTCAAAAGTTTGGGCTATGGGAATTTCTAATGTTGACTGGTTTAAATCTTACTTGGGGGACAGGAGGCAAATTGTAGTGTCAATGGTGTCAACTCTGACCCTACTTTTATTACTTGCGGGGTACCTCAAGGCAGTATTCTTGGACCCGTTTTCTTTCTCTGTTATGTAAATGACATGCCTATAAGTGTTAATTGTAAACTTCTTCTATATGTCGATGCCAGTGCCCTTATTGTTTTGCACAAAGATGTTAGTAACATCAGTTCTAGCTTAAGTAAGGAATTAGAGTCATGCAGAGAATGGTTGGTTGGTAACAAACTCTTACTTCACTTGGGAAAACCGAATCTATCCTTTTTGGATCTAAAGCCAAGTTAAAGAAATCCACCCCTTTCTATCTCACATAATGGGAATCTTATTAACGTTCTAATTCTGTTAACTACTTATGAATTGCTCTGGATGAGACCCTTTCAGGTGAATACATTGCCTGTGACATTCCAAAGAAAGCTGGTGCTCGCTTAAAATTTTTATATAGACATCTCAACTCGAAACAGATGTACCCATAAGACTGTATGTTCTGCTTTGAGTCAATGTTATTTTGACTATATTTTGACTATTCCTGCTCCTCCTGGTAGTCCTCCATTTCCCAGCATTATAAAAATAAGCTCCAAATCTTGCAAAACAAAATTGTTAGATTTATTCTTGACAGAGGTCCACGTTTTTACATTGAGCAGGCTGAGTTGGACAGTGTAGGTTTCTAATCTGTTGTTGACCGGGTCCAACAAATTAAGGTTTATTTGGGTTTTTTAAGATTTTTCATGACACTTAAGTTAATTTTACTAGATTGAATGACATTCACCAACACAGTGTTAGGGGTAGTCCTTTCAATTTTCTTGTATATGGAGGCACAGGCACTATGACCCTTTTGAAGAAATTCTTGATTGTTAGGGAAATTCAAATTAAAAAGAAAATACCTTTACTACACTTTCTTAGTGGTAAATCACCATTAGCTCAAGGTTTATACCACAATGCCCCCTAATTGCAAGATATGGCACTTCCCAGACCTTAAGTTGCAACTAGACATTTCTTGGTTTACGATGTTACGTTTAAAGAATTTACGCAATAGGTTAAGGTACCCTGCTTGGAAGAAAGTCTCCAGGAGTGAAGGAAGGAATAACATAATTGTTTGCCCCAAGATGAGGACTTTCCAAAAGGTGTGGGATCCCCGTGCCGTTTGTCTGGTTCTTTAAGAGTATTTTCCGTGTGGGGGCCCAGCAAGCAAATACCAGAAAACGTTGTGGTTATAACATAAGGTCCACACCAACAAGGATTATTAGAGTTTACAAAGCGACAGGGAGGGATTACAAAAGAGTCGCGGAAGGAAAATGTTTCAGAATGCGTTTCCTTTGTGAGTGTATTGAAATTCACCTCCTACCAATAATGGGGGCGTAGAAAACGGGCAGTTAAGTATCTGAAAAAATTTCTAATGACAGAAACGTACTTCTAATCTTTTACATCAAGCAACATATGCTAAAGTAGACCACACATGCCATTATAATAGTTGCTCTATGATCCCTCTTGAGGAACGGTCATTACAAAGATTGAGGTACCTCTGATGTTAGGGATAGTGTTATGAAAGTGTTATGGTCAGATTAATTCGTTTATTATTCTCTTGAAATGGTCATTCGACATCGAGTGAGAACCCTTACGAACTGGTGCCCGCTGAAACTTGTCATTAACAATCATATACATGACAAAAATTGCAAGCAGGGACTTGCAAGAAGAAACTTTCAGCTCACTAAAATATGTCTTATAATAACAATGGGGCAAGCTCGCTGCCTGGTTAATCATAGACGCTTTCAAATTCACTAATACAATATGCCTCCCCAAATGTAGAGAAAGACAAACAAATTTCTCTGCAATACTGTGCTTCTCCGTAAGGACTTCTATGCTCACACCTATCCTCGTGACTATAAACTACACCGGTGAATAATTAAAATAGAAGAGCTCTATCATTCTTTCTAAACTACACCACACCCCACCCCTACACCCTCAGGGGTCATTCTCAATTTTTCGCATTTTTTAGGAAATTGATGAGCCATGAATCCCCACCCCCTAGAAGAACCACTACAGAACGGTACAGTTGAAATGCCAGGTTAGAGAGGCTGAAAATTGCCCTGCTGTATACAAAATGAAGCATTATTCCAAGAGAGACAATGCCATAAGTCAGCACATTTCATAGAACCTAGAAATGCCGATCAGCATGCTGTGGCTACAAAATGTGAAATCGGATTCCCAAACACGGATAAATGAAAGGCTATGAACAAACAATGTCATATAATATAGGCTTTAAAGCAGAGGGCTGAAGCTGCTCGATCGATTAGGCCAATATAGTAAAGTGTGCACCTTTTATGCCGTGTACGGACCATGATATTTTCCTGTCGATTCCGAACGTGTTGAGAGCTGTGTTAGACTTCGTCCTTTGCACGGAGCTTTCATTATCTCCTATTTTGTAAACGTTTTTTCACGGTTTATCAGACTCATTTTCATTTTCAAATATTGCAAATAAAAAATTGAGTGATTGAGATTGAAATATGGAAAAATAATCTTTAACCTTTATGTGTTGTGTTGCAGGTTCTGAGGACAAAACTTAGAATCAGGAACATACGGTTGTAAGCATCTAACGTTATTTTCTTTTTCAACTGGGCTAGTTTTCCTGGCGGGTTAGAAAATCTAAGAAAGGGTGTCTACCCCAGCCTCCTTCTCCCACTCCAGGCAGGCCATGCAGTCCTGAAGTTGTTTCAAAAAATAGAAACTTACTCAGTTACGACTTAATTTGTCTTCTTTTTCAGATAAAGATATGGAAGACTGTAAAGAGGAACTTGACAGTACCACCGAACCGTCCACAGGTAACTACTAACTACTAGCATATGTTACTGGGCAGGTAGTACTTTCACAATGTACCAACTCTTTGACGGTGCTAGGCACTTATTACGAAGTATGAGCTTATTGCGCACTCTTCATAAATCTGAATGCCCGGTTCTTTACATTCCTTTGTGTACTTTTACATTTTTAAATGCTAGTATTTTTTCAGTTTAGTTCGTTATTACGTCGTCATTATTTAATAAGTGAACCAATTCAAACGTGTTTTCATGACATTGCCCATTTGTTTTCGAATTATTTATTTTGTTGCAATCAACGATTCATTAATAGGGTTTGGCCAGTTTCTTCTTGAAGTCGCCTCGCTACTTACTTTTGTGACCGTGGAGAAGCTAGCGACCACATTCAACTACTCTCCAAAGGACATTGAAGATTATGGCAATAATAAAAGCCCAGGCTACATATTTGTTTGTTCGCTGAAGGAGAAGGGGATTATCAATCCAAGTGATATAACATTATTAATTGATGCCTTGAAAGCTATTGATCTATATGGCGTAGCTGAAGATGCTTCGAGACTATTTGAAAGGCTATGTGGAGAGCTTAAACCAAACATGGAAATTTCTTCAAATACTGAAGGTATGGCCTCAGACTTCGTTTAAGGGGACTCGATCCTGACGCTCACATGATGTGTTCACTTAACTTTAGTAAACTAAAACAGATCCCCCACATTAACATGTCTGTCCAGCATCAAGTGTTTTGTGTTTTTTGATTAACTATCTGCATTTGTTACTTAAAATACCATCTTGTTACCATTTAATCGGTTTGAGACTGAATGTATATAAAGCGCCATGACTGTGACAATAGCGTAGTAATTAGTTTAAGATGTGATTACTCCGAACACACGTTTATTGCATGATGACTTAACAATCAAACCTGTAGAGTGTGAACTGAACTCCAGTTAGGACTGTTAGTCAGAAGTCGTACATCTTTCAATACAATCAGAGGATTCACGTGTAGTAAGTAGTAGTACCGGCAGTGTTGTAGGCCATATCTGAAACAGGTCGATGCTAAACGTATTGGTACATGTAAAAGACAATCTCGATAGAAGGCTCAAGTCTATATTGTTTTGTTAGAACGTTAAATTTGTTTGCTGGCTAGCAATGGATTGCAACATCTTCATTTGTCTTGGTTAACATTTTATTTTGAATTCTTACAGTTAAATGGCACGTCAGCTTCAAATCTTTGTAGGTAGATATTTGATTAATCGATAATTAACATAGTGTGAAAGTAGATATCCTTTATTGTGCTATTAATCTCTTGGACATCGATTCGTCGTTTTCACGAGTCTAGTGTTCCTCAATATCATGTAGCCTTTCGGTCAAGTTTGCGATAAAATACATTCTTTTCTGAATACTTTTCCATTTCGATTTCTTATATCGACCGGGCAGAAGGCAAAGAATGACTACTTGTTAGTGTAAACTGTCCATTACTTCATTAAGAAGTTGTCTCGCATTAGCAATAACACAAAAACCAAAGAGGAAAGCGCATTTTAGGCAATGAAATTGACGATCTTATTTAAATACCTCAGCTGCCTTATGCGAAATTATCATTTTTATTCATACAAAGATACGCAAAGGATCAATTGAAACATTGTAGGTTAAAAAATATTAACTGTTTTTATAGTGAAAACAGAATCATTCAAACTAATGAACCAAATTAAATCATGGAGAGTGTACATAAGGACTGCATTTGAGTTGGTATCACACAGAAGAGCATGGACAAACATCGAATTGTAAGTTACAAGTCTATTAAGAATTGATCTCACACTTTCTCTATTATCTCCACACCTACAGCACAGAGCAGCTTCATCAAGCAACTTAAAGATACATACCACGAACTTTGCAACAGAGTTCAACCTATCCCGTTCATCAGAGACAGACTGCTGTGTGTGAACAATGTGTTTGTAGATAGTGGTATTGAGTATTTTCACAGAGTGGGCGCAAAAGAAATATGGCAGCCTTTAGACTCGTATCACGAGATTTTTACGGATGCGCGAATATCTTCAACTAGGTTTATTTTATTTGGTGAACCTGGATATGGGAAATCTATTCTTGCCTTACAATTTGCCTATGATTGGTATAAAAGTTGCTTAAGGTCACCTCTGAAGAATGTAGAAATATTGATATTTCTTAAGCTTAGGCAGTTATTTAGAGTGAAGTCAATATTTACAGCAGTTAGGCAATTCCTTTTGCCGCATGAATCAAAGCTAAGCGAGGGCGATATAATAGAGATTCTGTACAGTAGTAAATCAGTTGTGATAGTGTTAGATGGTTTCGACGAGTATGCACATAAAACTGGAAAGGGTGACGACGATGTCACAAAAATTATTAAGGGTAGGATGTTTCAAAAATTTGTTGTAATTCTTACAACAAGGCCGTCATACAAACCGGAGGATATGGCAGCCAGAACGATTCAATTGAGATTAACTGGATTTGATTCAGTTTCTCAAAATAAGTACATTGAGAAAGCTTTGATAGGTAATGATATAAAAGAAATTGAGAAAATTAAAAAGTGCATAGAACAAAACCCGATTCTACGTGACCTCTGTGAAGTCCCTCTATTCTTTGCAATGTTTTCACATATGACACACGAAAAACAAATACCAGTGACTTTCGACTCTGTCACTGGTTTCTTCCGATATATGATGGGCTGCTTCCATGAACACATGAAAAACAAACTGCAGGACACCGAATTAAAAATGTACATTAAGTTAGAAAAAGATCATCATAAATTAGACAAAGTATCTTTTGAAGCCCTCAGTGGGGAGAAGCAGGAGATAGTTTGGATGAAAGGGAAACTTAGAAAATCGATTGGAAAGGACCTGTATGATCAGTACCTTCAAGTCGGGATCTTGATCGAGGAGGAGATAGTCATCGTCAATAATACACCTGGATCTCCTACATCTGCTCTAATTGAGCGAAAGACCCAAACAACATTTTATCACAAGTTGTTTTGTGAATGGTTTGCAGCCCATTACCTTTCGGAATATGCCACAAAATCATTTACTTTAAATTTTTCTAAGACCGTGGGAAAGCTGGACCCTTTTGATTTGCAGTATGTTTTCCGATTTGCATGCGGTATAAACCCTGATGCTTCCTCGAAGATCATTAAACATCTGCAGAAACTGGAAGGAGGTGATAAATTTGCTGTCCTTTGTATCCTGGAACGGACAGGTGAGATTGGTGAGATTAAGGACACGATTCGTCAGATTTGCTCTGAGGGCATGATTATTAGTGGATATGACAGCTTACTACTTCAACGCTCTTCAATGCACTTGCTAGAAATCGCCTCAAGAAACAATGTAAGTAAACTTTTTGTCTCTCGGCCGCAATGTACCTAGCTTCAGCATGTATGAGCTACTTCATGATGTTATCAATTGACTATAAATGTTTAATCAAATCAAAGAAATTCTTTCCGGTCCTGTAATGCACTCAACCCTATTTCTATTGCCTTACTTCAATAAATTAACACTATTGTTGAAGGAAGACGTATGATATCAATTCTTCACTTGATTTTTTTCCCTTCACTATCACGCTTGCTCCTTCATATTGCTTTATTATTCTGTTCTCACCCCCCCCCCCCATCATTCGTTGTTCTATATCTTCGTTGTTTCTGAACAATTTGTCGTACTACAAAGAGTCAGAGAAGATTTTCTCGAAACTTGTTTTTGACGGCGTGTGGTCCAAGGGGTAGCCTTAACCTCTACTACTGTATCCCAGGGTCAACTCTCTGGTGAATACATAAAGGGACAAGGCCCCAAAGAAGCTATGTGGACTTTAAATCGCGGGTTTGTACATAAGTATTTCAATCATTCAAAAACCCCTGAGAATGAGCAATTACCAGGCTAACATTTTTAAATATTTAAGTGTTTTCGAACGATTTCAACCACACGCGATGATGGGGCAAGTGGGCACTTGCCCCTCACTTTTCCAACCCTTAAAAATAATTGAAATAATAAAAAGTGAACTAAACAAGGCAAGGGCAAAAAGTCAAAGGGGAATTTTAATGTCCTGGTAAACAGTTCAAGGCAAAATGAAAGAAGATTTCAAATGAAAGAATTTTCAAACAGGATCAAAATGACACATATATTTCCTTCTGCGCCTTCCGCGCACCCGCAATGTAAATAAACTACTTCAGTGGCGGAACTCATGGTGGAGATGCATGGGGCATTGTTGTTGAAAATGTTTGTTTGGTACACTCAAATTCCTTCAAAGCACGGGCGTTGGATCCCCGCCACACTTTTAAGCCCTAAAATAAGGTTCACTGACAGTACTAAATGTACGTCATTGAACCCACCATGGTCCTTGAATACACACTTCAGAAACATATAACCGTTTATAGAGAATGGCAATTTTCAATATATTTGCGGTGTGCTTTTCCTAGGCTCAACTAAATTAGGTGTCTCGTAAAAACTGCTGTCCGCAGGACAACTGTTGTGGAGTTGCCTCATTACCCATCCTGCAGGATTACTATTTCCCAGACCCTTTCCAACCCCCCCCCCCCCAGTTCACTTTCCGCACCAACTACCACAATCCTCATTAAATTTGCAATCATCTTGACAAAAAAATATTTCATTAGCATTTCAAATGGTACTTGGAGACGGTGGCTTTCTGCTAGAAATGGTACAGAGGGGCTGAAAAAGTTATCGATTTTATGAAAATTCTTGGGGAGGACCCCCGGTTTCCAGCCTCCTCTTTCGCGTCTTCGGCGTTAACAGTTAAGGCCTCGCCTGTTATTAGTCAGGGAGGTTCGGAAGACCCCCCTCTCTGACAGAACCCCTTTTGTTTAGTCTTAACATTGGTAGGACGGTGGACAACTAGGTTAGATAAAATCAGCTAATCTCAGCGGAGTCTCTCGTAGAAAACTTAAAAACATAAAAGCATAAGAAGCACAAGTACAAACTAAGGAAAGCATAAAGTACTAAGGGAGGAAACTATGATAAAATGGGAAAGTTGTAAGCCTTGAGACATGTAGTTGACAAAACAATAAGGGTAGTCAATATATTATTGCTTCCTTCCGGATAGTGAGGTAGGAGTATGGTGATTATTTTGTAGTTTAGTGGTGTCCCATATAGCTTTCAAGGGTGCTTCAGAAACGATCTGAGGCAGTCAGTTATGCGCTGTACTACCTTTAAAAATAAATACATTCATAACGTAACGATTAATTTCTACTCCATAGGCGCAAGAGACAAGGGAAACAGGCAAAACGGCTTCATCCATTTTGATAAATTGAGATAGCCTAACGTATGCACATTACCAAGGGTAAAGTTTAACACTTTAAGGTTAGGACACTTGAGCTCAAAGGGGAACCCTAAACCAATTTGATCGTGGATGAACACCAACAAAATTCGACTAGAGCTCAGAGGATAACGAGGCAAAAGCGAACTACCCTCTTCCAATACTGATCCCACAACCTCCATTTGGGAATGGGAGTTGCCAGAATAACAATTGGCTCAGAATGGGATACAGCTGTTTACACAGTCAAGACGATTCAAAAAAAAAAAAAAAATGAAAGTAACTGTTATACAAATTTTAGTTAATGCTACATTATTACAGGTGCACAATTTCATACACGAATGGTCACTCACAGTCTGGTAGGCCAGACTATAAAATTGACTCTTTAAGTGTCCTTTTTAAATAAACGTTAAATGGTACTACCTTTTTAAAGGTATAAAAACCTTTTATATGCAATGTTACATTGCCAAATAGCAGGAATCGAAATTGGTCCAGAATCAGGGAGACTTGAATTGGAACTGGCTCGGGATTAGGTTAAATTGTCTCGTTTACATCCCTGATAATTAGGTCAGCCGAAAGTCTGTCTAAAGCTTGATCAACTATTTGAGTTTCATTCTGAAAACAACTGAAACGGCAGGTTAAAACATTCTTGAAACTCTGTTTAAAATTTCGGTAAAACATGACTTTTACCCTTCTGTATTGCTCTAGGCACTGCTTCAACTGTATTAAATTGAACACTTTCTGGGGATGCCTTCAGAACCTTAAGCCAATTCAATTTTGACTAGCAGCCGATACAGTCTCGAATTCAAAAATTATGGCATTTTATGTTAATCCTCACACAAGCCGGGCACGTGTGGCTTTAGAAGACTTAGCACGCATGCAGTAAGCGACTTTGCGCGATCACTGGTGGTTAACATTTCAAGAGTGTTACCAAATAAACGTTTTCCTATTCTCTCCTTATGCGAATTTAAAATTTTGGACACATGAAAACACAAATAAAATAAATATCATGAAGCAACGTACAACTTACGTTTCCGCCAATGTTCGTAGGAGATATATTTAGCAAAAGAAGTTTCTTTTTATCTCTACACGCCAACTCATGATGGAAACCCTCTAGACAGGGTGAAAATTTATCCTTTTTCTTATCATATAGGCCTATAAACTAGAATCTCCCCATTGAAGAGGCTACATAGAAGCCTGAAAATCAGTTGAAGCCAAAAACCCTGGAATATTTTTAAGTTACATGACTAGTGGTCGAAGGACCTAGTAAACCTATGTTGAGATTGTTACGAAATAAGTATTTGTTAAATACGGAAGAAATTGGCAATAGCACATACATCTTCACTAATAATATACGACATTCGTGACATGGAAGGGATGATTTCGTCCAAAATTAGGTATACTTTTAAATTCCTTGCCACGAGAGTGTGACGCTTCGCTTATTAACACGATATTTCAAGATAGCAATAATGGATAATTTTTCTACTTGGAATATGGGACTATCATATCAAGGGGTAGGTCCCTACCGCTTTTTGTAAGGGTCAAATATCATGTGGGGTTACAAGAAATCAAAAACCAAAAACCTTGCAAATACGATATCTCTAGGTAAGAAGTATGGATGCTTTTCATATCTGGCGTGTGGATGCGTAATAGTCAGAACTTCAACCCTGTTGGTTTTGGTAGAGGTCAAATGATATCTTACGTCACCGGAGGTGGAAATAGGAAATTCTTGAAACTGCTTGTTAACAGTTAACATTTTATCTCAAGATAGCAATGACAGACACTTTCATACTTGGTATATAGCTTTATCGATTTTAGAGAAAGAGCCCTATTGTTTTTGATGCAGGTCAGATGTCATTTGAGGTCAGCAAAGGTCAAAAACCGAAAACCTGAATATAGCACTGTATTTTACGACATGGATGATGGATGGTTTTAATGCTTGGTGTATAGATTTGTTACTTTAAGAGAGAAAAAATGAGTTTCTTGGAGGTCGAAAATCATCTGAGGTCATCAGGTGTGAAACTGCGAAAACCTTGTTAACAAAATAGACAGTGGGCAGTACCTCCAAATTATGTCCAGCGTTTCGTGACCAACGAAAAGTTAGGGTTGGATATTTCTACCATTCTTAAGATAAAATTATAGAGAAAGACATTTATTTTGTGACAAGCATAATTATTACAGTAGTATTTCAAATTTGAATTACATAGTTATGAACACGCGTAAAAAATGCTGTAACTATAGCATGACGAAAAAATATCATACGCTTAACGCGTTCTACAATGACGTAGTGCATTAGTGCTGAGTTTCTCACACATAGACATTCCGGGTTTGAATCCCTTCAAAGCCATGTTTTCTTTTTCATTTTTTGTTCTT
This sequence comes from Holothuria leucospilota, assembly GCA_029531755.1. Taxonomy (NCBI): domain Eukaryota; kingdom Metazoa; phylum Echinodermata; class Holothuroidea; order Aspidochirotida; family Holothuriidae; genus Holothuria; species Holothuria leucospilota. The sequence goes on from JAIZAY010000056.1 coordinate 80,578, forward strand.
CAATTTTTGGTGTAGGTCAAAAGTTATGTGAAATCAGCAGAGGTCAAATTGTGAAATCATCGTTGAAAGGGACATATTCAAGAAGTATAAGTTTAAGGGAGGAATATCAATTTAACAAAGTCGTAGCCCCCTTTGGTAAGGAAGCACTAAGCCTTTAGTCTGTCTCGTTATTTTTACCATCTTGTATAACTCGTTTTCTTTTGTAAACATTAAAGACCATGTTTTAGAACTTTTGTTGGGGGGGGGGGCACTTTCTTCCCCTGCCATGCCCCTGTGGCGAGCCGCTAATGTCGTCGGCCACACCTTACGAAAAATTGCTTCCCTAGCATTTTACTGTGGACGCTTATGGTCATGCCTCTCTAGGAAGCACCCATAGCAACAGTTTATTGATTATGGAATGCATCATATACCTATAACCCTCAAACTTTGATCGGTCTTACAATAAGTTTTTTTAACCTGGATTTTCTTATAAAGTTTTCACAGTAATGCAAGAAAACTTAAGGGGTCTCTTTTCTAAGATCATTAGCAGAGATAAAACGTAAAATAAACTATAGGTGACTCTAGAAAGCGTGAGAATTTTTTTTTATGCAAAGGACAATTTTGCATGTAAAAAATAAAGAAAACTAATATACTACAATAAAATGAACTCTGTTTTCATCTGCACGCTTCGAGCGCACTCGCATTGGATATTGTTTGGTGATTACTTCTTGTAGATCATCTTGGATGTTCCATACCTTCGGGCAAACTCTTCCATTGAAGTTGTAACGACCTACAAACCAGAACCACCAGTTATTCTGAGTAAAGCTATTAAATGGTCAAAATGTGATTGTTGTGAACTGTCTTATGCATATCCGATGAGGTTTTAGATAGCCCATAGCCAAATGCCTCATGCTAATAGCTTTAATGCTTTAAATAACTCAGAGCTTCCGAGAGCATTGCCTCCTAGACTACTCGGGGAGTTGCACCTGGACCACGCTAGGGGCCCTACGGTAGGCATCTCAACCCCACGCCTTCAAGGTAGAGCTTCGCGCTCCCCCGCCTCCTTCGTCGCCGTTTGGTGTATACTCGGCTTGCCTCCTCCCACCTTCCGATTTGAAATCCCCCTTGGCCATGAGCGATGCCCATCGGAACCTGCCATGGCTGCAAAAGTCGATCTCTAAGCCTCAAGTTAAGGGGAGATGGGACTTAGAGCAATTTTCTGGGTAATTTTTGGGAGTTGTGGTCTCGCACCAGGAAGTTTCGATCCATTACTTCCTGGTATCTGCTATGGCTTAGAATGTTGTGGACGTTACTTACACATTGTCCGCAAAGGCGTCAACCGCATCTGAAAGGTGAGTAGACATGACCTTGACCAGAACATTTTTAAGCACGAATAAGCTTTCTCACAATTACGATTGCTGCAAGGACTTGTGGGGGTTATAGAGCATAAACAAACCGTGCTCAGCACATATAGCATGCGGATTACAAATATTTTGGGACAGATCATCAGACAACATTTAAGACCAACAGGACAATATTCATGCCGTTAAAGACACAATACAACGGGTAAGATCCCTTCTTACACTCCGATCTGAACTAAAAAGGGGTGAAATAAATATCTTCTAAAATTAACGCATTTTCTTGGCACGTGTTGTACGTATGGCAGAGTGCTTGTTCATTCCCAGTTTGACAAGATGGCAGCATGCACAGTCGAAACCGAGACAAAAAGCTTACAGCAAATACCAAGGAATGGATCGAAGTCTTACTTCATGTCCCTGACAAAGTTTGATTTGGTTCTACCATTTCGTGATTGACGTTACTGAATGATTGAACTATCAGCCCGGTCGATTTAATCACATGAAAATAGACAAAAGATTGGATGATCTGATGATGCTAGGATGTGTCGAAAATTGAAGAATCGGTGTTGCTGCAGGGGTGTATCTGGCCTACACGGCCAAAAATAGAGGGCACAAAAGTGCTACAGTTCACATGGAGAGATGAAAAGATGAAAATACTCAGAATGGATAAAAATGCACTGTAGAACGCTGAAACACGGATGACAGCAACTTTTTCCCTACAAAAGTCCCTAGACAGGAGCCCTAACGGGCCCCCCAGAATAGTAAAACTCATTGGCTATGAAGAGAGACAAGGGAATCTTCTTTTTTCATTGAACAGTTTCACTCTGGGATTGACAAAAAATCCACTGACTGCAACTTTCTCCTGTACATTATTCCATACAGCAGTCCCGAGTCCCAGGGCCTACATATGGTGAGAGACAAGGATAAGACCAACCTGAAATGACTATACCAACATAGCACTAAAAATTTATGACAGCAACTTCGTCTTGTACGTTTTTCCAGACAGTAGCCCTATAGGGCCCGGGGCCTGCATTTGGTTTATTCATATGAAGAGAGACAAGGATGAAACCACCCTGAAATGACTATGCCAACACAGTAGAGCACTGAAACATCAATGACAGGAACTTTCTTCTGTACACTCTTCCAGACAGCAGCCCAAAGGGTCAGGGGCCCTTATATGGTATGTTTATATGAAGAGAGACAAGGGTGATGCTAACCTCAAATGACTATGCCATAATAGCAAAACACTCAAACACTAATGAAGTGACTTTCTCCTGTACGTTAAGTTTCAGGTTCCAAAAAAAAAAAGGATACCATGGCCGTCTTTTGCCATTTTAGGCCACTGCTATACACCAGATTTGCATAGACTTTATGACGTCAACAGGTGAAAAACGTAGTGGGTCCTGTCTTTTCTATTGTTTAAAGTGGAGGATATCCCCCACCGTCTTTCCAGAACTCTAACGAAAACAGAAGACCCGCCTTTGTTGCCATAGCTTTTAATATAGCTGATTTATTGAAATTATAAGAAAAAAAAATGATGGAAACAACTATTTATATAATGGATTAAAATCATGGAAAATGCTTCATATCACACCACAGATCATATGACTTTCAAACCTGTACAGGACCCTTAAGTTAGCTCCTGAAAACTTACTTCTAGGGCTTTGCGATCCATATGGAATATAAATATCCAAAACGACTTACTCGTTTTCTTTTGTGCTGAAGCTCCACGCTCCATTTACTGCTGAACCTTAAAGACGCAGCTCTACGTGAAGAGCTGTGTGAGGAATGCTGGACGTGTCTATTTTTTGAGGGGGATAAAAATTTTAGTGAAAATAGATTTGGTCATTCAACAGGTAGTACAGGTAGTACAGGTAATACCTTCTAATGCTAATATATAGTTACTATTGACCACCGTCATTCTTATAGACCTATGCACGAAACAACCATTTAGCCTTCCCTAATGGCGGATGGTACCACAATGAATGGACAGTTTTAACGACGAACACTTTGTAGACTTTGCTTTCTCTTTCAGTTGTTGTTGAAATTGTGAAAAAAACTTTAAATCTGTGATCACATGGGTGCAGAAAAGGTGGAATTCCGCTCCAACTCAAGTACGTGCTCCTAGGTTCCATTCAAAACTAAACAACAGCTCTTTGACGTCACTAGAAAACAAAGAGAATAAGAAGACATTCTACATTACATGTATTTCTCATGACCTGCTCTAACCCTATCTGCCAGTGGCAACTCGGGGAAGTAGGATCAGCCCGTCTTATTGATTTGTTTGCTTAGTGGTTTCCTCCTCACAACTGTAGGGAGAGACTCTCCCATTCAGGCCCAGCACAGCTATTCAGTGTTCAATGCATGAATAACCTTCAACAATACAAGTTCTCATGAGTCAAGATGAGGTTCATGCCTGCCAGGAAGTTGAGCTGCACAGTTTGTTTGCTAAGAGGATTAGTTGTGGTTGGAGTTCTCAATCCTGGCTAATGGACATTTCCTCTAATGTAGCATTTTAACTGGTGTAGTCTATTTTCAACTAAAATCCGCCTAGAGTTCCGCTCAACCAGTCAGAATGAATTATGTACTGGTGGAAAGACGAAAAAGTTGCTTGGAAAGATCCACTTTGCCCCAAGTCGATACCACATCCTGAAGCAAAGATACCACTGAGCGTTTATATGAAAAGGCCGCAGTTTAGCAGTTTCGGGGAAAACTACCATTGACCATGACTCGTTGTAAAATTTTTAAATGAAATTCCGCCGAACCTTCCCGATAAAAAAATCGAGATGAAAATTAGATACACTAAAAGGTTATAAATCAGTCTTTCATAATAGGCATGCCCCGTGGTTTTTACGTTAAGTATGGGCTAAGAAATTTAATTTAGTGTAATGTACAGCAAATTCACACACAGTTAAGACATTTGCAAATGTGGTCAACAGGTAAATGAGCGCTATGTTCCATTACGCGCGCTTGCTGTAGTTCTGGTCAAGGTCAAGCCTAGGCAGGGTGAATTCTGAGGCTTCAGACCCCCTTTTTTGACATCATTTTCGTTTTAAGACTGTTCCATTGCTGCTCTTTAAAGTTTATGTATACTAATTTTGAATGCTAGATGCCTGCCAGGGAAATATAATTTAGCAGCGTCTAATTTAAAGTTTCCCCAATCCCCCTTTTCCTGGCCCCTATTGAGGCTTCGTAGATTGACGCTTGTAGCTTCGAACTCTGTCTTCAGGGAATGAGCCTACCTTTCCCTTTCTTTTGTAAAATCCTGGATCCACCCCTGATACTCCCCGCAGTTTTAAAAAAGGCTGTTGACGCTCTTGGTAGGCACTTATCTAGAGAATGTATAAAAATGAAGACCTCAAAAACGAAGACAGATAATAGAAATAAAGCCTGCTAGTCTCGAGAACGAAGACCTCGAAAAGGAAGACCAAAGATGCGAACCCTATTGATTTATCAATATTTGCCATTGGCATGTGTAATGGCCACCGCTTAGTAAATTCATATCAGACAGAAGGCTACCCGATGAGGGAAGTCTTCCTATTCTGATCTTTGTTTCCGAGATCGTCATTATAGAGGTAACAAATTTCCAGTTAGACTTTATGTGATCCATGTTTGTGTGACATTGCAAACAGGGTGACCAGACTATAGCCTAAGTATGTTCTTTTTGCATTGCGTTTCAGGGATCTTATATGCAGATCCTTGTAAAGATTCACAGTTAAAACTATAACGACCAGCATGATTACCTATTGAATCTTCATGCTTACAATCCATTACGTACTTAGGAATATTTACAGATTACTTATACTCATGTGAGTTTTATACCGCTTATTTCCAGCAAAGTAGCCTACATTCGAAAAAGCTTCAGCATATCGATCAACTGTACAAAAATAGCGACTCGATTATTGCAAGCCTTTCCTTTTTTTCTTATCTCCAAGTTCGGGATCACCGTAGTATGGGAGGAACTCCCGGAAACGAAGACCGAAAAACGCAGATATGTACACATTCCCAAATTGCAGCTTGTAGTACTCGACCAATAATCGCTGCTCGAGTACTCTCTAAGTAATAGTACTAGAATGTTGAAATACTCGTACTCTTCAGTCGGTACTCTCATTCGAATGTTAAAATGCTACTAACAGGACTCGCATTGCTACTACTTGTACTAGGCTCAGGAAGAATAATTTACGAGCACCAGTAAAGAAAACTTCTTTCAATACAATAATATCATTGTAATCTAATGTTTCTAAAATGCACAACGTTACGTCTATAAATATTGAGGGAGTCCATAACCGTGTAATGAAGTATAAAGCCAATCATTCCCTTTGTTTATTCAAAGTAGACTTGATTCTTTTCTTAAAGTATGGAATTTAAAATGACCGTCGAATAGGTTATTTTTTCCTTGCAATAAGTCTGATCCAAGTAATGAATAATCCAAGTCTTCCTTTTATTCGTTTTATATGACAAAAATCGAGAGGCATGTCCAAGGCATTTATTTATTTCTAACCACCTGTATGTCATTGCATTTGCAAAAATTTATAACGAGAACAACACCATTTCACAGATTCAAACAACAGGCCTGTTTACAAAGCTTTTCATATGGAATAACATGCGCATCAAAAGATGACGCCCTCCTTAAAAGATTGTGATCAGATTCTCCATTTGGATGCGCTTGTCATCAAGATGAGCTGCCTTGATCGCACATCCAGCCTGAAAAAACGTAGTCACGATCACGCGTGAGTAACTGGATCACCCTAGGCTAAACACGAAGTGTGAGTGGTCCTTCCAGTCATATTGATAACCGTTTATGTATATGAATATCTATCTACAGCGGAGAAAAACAGGTGCATTTCCAAACTTTGTTTACTTTTGTAAACAGGAAGTTTGTGGTTAGTTTGATAGTAGGCAGGTTATCTTGATCACTGCCCTGTCGTTCACTGTGAATACGATTGTGATCTTAGAACTAGAAACCGCAGGTTATAATGATCTCTCACCATGAAAATGCAGCCTTGGTTAATCCATATGACTGAAACCTTTTCAATATGCCAAACTGTTTGGAAAAGTATTCATTATTATGTGAAACGTGTTTTCCTTTTCTCAAATGCTTTTTACAGATCTAGGAAACAAGCAGGGATTTAGGTGATAAAAATTGTGATCGCATTGACCAAAAGGGAAGAATCCAATTCGGTCCCACGCCAAATCGGTCCCACGCCAAATCGGTCAGAGGCCAACTTGTTCCAACGCCGGCTATGTTCCAAGCCGACATGAACCAGAAAGCCCAAAGGCTTAGTGAATCCTTGCCGAATGGGGATGCTTTGTTGCACTGAGCCTTATCCCTCAAATCTATCTTTTTTGACTACATCATTTTTAAGATGTTTTAACAATTTGACCTCTGCTGACCTCACATGACCTCTGAACACCACCAAATATAACAAAAAAGGAAAAACGGAAGTGTCTTCAAAGGGATTCAACTCCAATGGATCTTAGATCTTGAAAATTATTGGCAAATTTTGCTTTTTGACCTCTGGTTACCTCAGGTGACGATCTTGGGAATACTTGGGAAATTTTGCTTTTTGACCTCTGGTGACCCCAGATGACGATCTTGGAAATTCTTTAAAAATTTTGCTTTTTGACCTCTGGTAATCCCAGATGACCTTTGACCTTCACCAAAAACAATAGGGTTCTTCCTCTTAACATGATAAATCTATATACCAAATATGAAAAGGGTCGGTCTTTGCTATCTTGAGATATCGTGTTTATAAACCGTTTAGGAGGTTTTCACAGTTTAACCTCCGGTGACCTCAGATGACCATTGACCTCTACCAAAATCAATAGGGTTCTTCCTCTTGTCATGACAAATCTGTATACCATATATGAAAAGTGTCGGTCATTGGTAACTTGAGGTATCGTGTTTACAAAGTTTTCGGTTTTTGACCTCTGGTGACCTCAAATGACCTTTGACCTGCACCAAAAACAATAGGCTTCTTTCTCTTAACATGACAAATCAACATGCCAAATATGAAAAGTGTCGGTCATTCCTATTTTGAGATATCGTGTTCACAAGCTAGGCGTCACATACTCACACACACATACACACCCACACACGACATCACTATCGCACAGATTCCTCGCCTGCCTTCGGCAAGGAATCAAAAATCAGGTTGCCTTATAAATTCCTTTTTCTTTCGCACAGATTGTAATATGCAAACCACTTCTGGTAGCAGTTTATTATTTAAAGGGCATATTACATTATGAATAAGAGGGACAACCTGAAGATTGACTGAAGATTGGTTACATATTTCAAGGATGCACGGTTACAGGGCCAATGATCCAAAAAGTAAACTACATTGGTAAAAAGAAAAGTTACAGGAAACTTGGTTTCCAGTTTAACAATGTATTTGATTTGCTTTTTTTTATATTATTTTTACTTTAACAAAGGATATAAACTGTTGCTCAACTTTCGGGAGGCAGCACTTGGGGATGGAAAGTATATTTGTGTTTGTTTGTGTTTGTGCTTGTTTATAAAACTTCTACTGCCTGAAATTATTAGTCACAAAACAATATGTTACAAGTAAGTTTTACAACAGGTTGTCAAATTGAATTCCACAACAGCTTCTTAAGTCAAAGTTTATAGGAATTCTTACTGTCATACAGAGATGATATGGTACCGACTTGGCCTGGGGCCAAGCTGGCCTAGGACCAAGTTGGCTAGGGCCATGGGCGTCAATCTTTACTCGAATGTGGGGGGGGGGGGGGCATGGCCACTTCTGTCAAAAATTTACTGTGTAAAAATCTTAAGTCAATGGGCGTTTTTCCAAAATGTGGGGGGGGGACGTGTCCCCTGTCCCCCCCCCCCAGGATTGACGCCCATGGCTAGGACCCAGTTGGTTTGGGGCCGAGTTTACTCTAAGGCGACTGAAAGCTATAGAGGTAGGCTATTGGACCTAATTATAAAGTATATCATGTTAAACAAGGGGCAAGTCATGTGTACTAAATATTTTACTCTAGGCCTATGTTGAACCAATTTAAAGTGCTAAAAGTACTTGAAAAGCACTGGAAAAGTTCTCGGGTAAAACAGTACTCGTACTCTGTACGCGGACTAAAAATCGGTGTATTCGGACCGTGTTCTCGGAGGTACTTGATACTTGAATAAAAGTACTGGAATATACACTGTCAAATATATTTCATGTGATCCAAGTTAATGTGACGTTAAGTTAGATTGACGTATGTGTCAACGAGCTTCCAAAGACTCAATAATGTTCATTGCCAATGACTGGAATATGTAATTGGCTTTGATACATCCTGCTCTGCTATGAAAGAAAAAGACAAATCACTTTCTCTTATCAAAAGAGATTATATTTCTGCTTTGAACTAAGTACACCTTCTACGTTTCAAGGAAACACAGGTCCACTGCCAAACATAACCAAAAGCGCTTTTCCATCGCAAGTTTTATCTAACAACAAGCGGACGGATATAATTTGTTGTGGACTTCTACTAATGTCACGCTTAAACTACTACTTATCAAATTATATTTCTTTCAATTTCCTTGATAAAATTTTAGCAAAGCTTCTTAAAGAAACGTCGACGTGATTTTATCAATATTTCAACTTCTTTTTTGAAGCATAAAATCTCAAACGATAGAATGTTTTGATACCACTTCAGAAGGTCTGGGAAGTGCCATTAGAATCTGGAAGGCATCTCTGGTGCAAACTCTCTGCACCCGCTATGCGCCAACTCATATTGGGGACCGGCTTAGATATATTGGTACCCACTCCCCATCCACAAATGATACCCCAACACAGTCGCGTCTGAACCAAACTATGGTGAAAACATCCCAAGGGAGCCAAAAGCTTTTTGGGTGTGGTATTCAAAGAGCACAAAATTACTTCTCATGACATAAAAAAACAGCTGTACTGTTGGGGCAACTGACAGTGGTCTGGTGTTACTATTTTATATTACCCACTCGGTCTCCCTGAAAATACTTTAAAGACGTACTCGCAAACCTAACAAACATATAATGATAATTAAGAAAAAACTGACTCCTAATTTTCCCAAATGAAGGAGGTTAGAAGGGGTTGCAATCCTCGGTAAGGACGCTCCGCCCTTGTGAAATCACTTCCCATACGTCTTTGTTAACGACGCGTCGGTGAGTTATTTTTACAGTATGAGTTGCCCTTAAATTCGGCCCTTGTTTGTTTGAAGTAATTCTAAAATTTTTGCTGTAGTAATTGGATTACGAAAACGAAATATTGTTTCTTCAATAAGGCATATCATGAAGTAAAATATGTTATGCATATCATCATGTTATATTCGTCACCGAGATAAGTTCTCGACAAAGTAGGCGTTTGGTTACGCCCTCTAAAGATCTCCTGGCTAAATATAACTTGGGTCAGATTACCCAGCTACTTTCAGGTTAATATTACTACGTTTTGGTTAAATTTAACCAGTAAAACGTTGATTTTGGATAAGGATTTTCAAAAATCGTCAATGTAACATGGATCTAAAATGTTCACTCTGACGATGATTGGAATGTAACCGAGGAAAATTGGATAGTCCTTGACCACGATCCATGATAAATTTTTACAGTTTTAAGAGAGTTGTGTGGATGGATACTAGCTGAATAAGGCTCTTTAAGGAAGTAAAAACACAAGGGACGTCCCACCAGGTCAGCACACAAGCGTGTTTGACCTCTTCCAAGGAAAGACGTGTGGCTCCTGCACTTTTTCTCGAAATTAAGATGAGGTGTTCCCCGAAAATGTATCTTTTGTCCGAAAACAAAAATGTTCTGCGGGGGGGGGGGGGGATTTGCCCCATCTTTTATCCCCGGGGCTTAGCACATTTTGCAAAGTTCATATAAGAAAACATGGGATGTTACAATGAAGATCGTTAATGCAACTTACAATTTAGCCTAATATATTTGCCATTTCCAGTAATCTGAAAGGCATTTCCGAGTTAGCCAAAATTGCGTCAGTCTGTAGGTATTATCATATATTATTATTTTTCTCTTATTTTCATAATATTAACTTTTAAGAAAATAATCGGCAACAATTCTTGTAAATAGCTATTATATTGAACAACATTGTGACTGTTTCGACAAATCTGTGGTCAAGAATTAATTTCACGATTTTAACCAAGGGACTGTTGAGTCAGGGAGCCGAATATGAAAGGGACAGCTCTCTGATTGATTTGACATAGATTGTTGTCACATCGGGTGTTCCCGTCCAAGAGCAACATCGCCTGTTTTCACAACTAAAAGTAAAACGTAAGGATTTTGAAAAGAAAGAAACGTTTTCTGAAACAAGTTTCAAATAGTTACAGTTGTCAATAGGTAATCACAGTAGGTCAAGACAAGACCATTTTGTGTGGAAAAATCAGAGTGGCTAGCCGTACAAATTGTGACAACCTACGCTATAGTATTCACTAGGTTTTAATGTTGTACTTGACGGCTGGCCATGGCCTAGTATAGGAAAGCTTGAGAGAGTCCGGTCTTGACTGTACAGTAGGCTACCATATATCAATTACGTGAGGCTACCACTTCATTGAGTAGACTAAGGACCAATCTAGCCAAAAGAGCTTTCAATCGATGTAGGTCTAATTGCTATCTTATGCGTGTGTGAAGGTACTGTATTGTATGCATTTATCAGATTAAAACTGTTTTTGGACTAGGCTTACAGTATATTTTTTGTGTTAATGTACCCTAGGAGCCCACATGACTAATGTATAGGATGTGTGCATGATTTACAATTTTTCAGATAGGTTGACCTTGGTTTGACACGTTAACATTACCATATTTGCGGTACGTAACGTTAAATATTTTGGGACAAGGCCTACTAACATATTTGTAAAATAAGGCATGAGTGTTCAAATTACTATGCAACTTAACATTCGCTCAATTTTCAAGTGTGAAGTAGGTCAATTGTCGAACTAACTGTCTTCCTTAGTTTCAAATTATCGATTGGTTTTAAGTGTTTTCTCAGGTCATTTACTGACCTTCCCTGTTTTCTCAAGTCATAATTGTTCTTGTTAAAGTACCCTTCTTGAATAGGGATATGTGCATAATTTACAATTGGTAAGAATTAAAGACCGAGCTGCGTTTGACTCAGAAGCATTACCTAGTGTGTAATAATTGTGATACATAGATATTTTGGGACAACTCCTAAGGCAAACACTTCAAGTGAGCAGCTAAGGGCTAATATAGAGAAAAGTTAGGGCTCAGCTTTCAATCGAACTAGGTAGTAATGCTATCCTAGGCCTACCTGTAGGTATTGTTCTGTATGTATTGTCAAAAGGAAATTGTTTCGGACTAGACTTATAGTACAGCTAACGTATCTGCAAGCTAGGTCTTAATGATATCCTAGGCCTACCTGTAGGTACTGTACTGTATATATTGTCAGATGAAAATTGTTTTTGACTAGGCTTACAGTACAGCTAACGTATCTGTAAGATATACTGGGACAAGGCCTACTAATGTAGATCTGCAAAATAAGGCATGAGTCTTTCAATTACTATGTGACGGTCAAGAAGCACTCAACATAACTTTCCTACCATTTTCACGTGTTAAGTAGTTGTTTCTTCAGCAGTTATACGTTTCACCTTATAACAAGTTATCGATTGACCTTAAGTGTTTTCTCAGGTCTTTCATTGGCTTTTTCTGCTTCCTCGGGTCATTAATTGACCTCCACTGTTTCCGTGGGTCATTGAATGACCTTCACTGTTTCTTCAGGTCATTAATTGACCTTTGCTGTTTTCGTAGGTCATTAAGTGACCTTTACCGTTTTCTCAGGTCATTAAGTGACCTTTACTGTTTTCTTTGGTCATTGAATGACCTTACTTTTTCTCTGAATTGAATTCCTGTTTCCTCTTAATGTTTCCTAAAATCATTCTTTGATCCCCTATTGTTTCAAATTACCATCACTGTTTCCGTGATTGATTTTTACTGTTTCCTATCATCGTTACAGTTCCCATTGATCATTCTGTTTTAGTTGATTGATTGACCTGGATCAGTCCCTTCTACATTATAAACCATTTGTGCCATTGATTGATCATTGCTTTTCCATTTAAACAGATACCCACAACTGTACGAAAAGTACATATTCCACAACAAAAACTTTCTCAATAAATGAGCCTTTGACAACGTTAATTGGTTCCTCACAAATGTTTACAATGATCATAACCAGAGGTTCATTCCATCAAGGCTCCCCATGTTATTTTTCAGAGGACACAAGAAGCATACAGGGTATTCCAAACTCACTTATCTTTCTGTCACTTTGTACAATGATATGTCCTGAGACCTTTGTTTCTACAGACTTAGATAACATCTTAACTGTGAGAGACAAAATGTACTCTTCAATTCACTCTAAGGTATCACTTCATACCCCATGGCATGTGGCTGATCTACCTAAATAATTTTCATTCGCAGGGTACAGCTTTTCTAAGAAGTTTACATCATGTTACTTAGGGCTTAAGACACAGAGCAGTCTGCACACATTTGACAACATAAACAACTACCAGCTGGGCATTGCATCGAACAAAGCATTCATATCATTCTCCTTCACAATTTTGATTTCATTTGGTAATGCTGTTGCAATATTCTTTGATAAACAGTCTTCTTATTTTTACTTATTTGATTCACACAGTAGAAATATTGAAGGCTTTCCAGAGGGAGATGGTAAAAGCATCCTTATACAGTTTCAGTCATTGGATCAGCTTTTTAGCTATATCATGAACACAATAACTGCCTTAACAGAAAACAACCCTGATCACATCCATATTGATGTTCATTCCCTGAGGGTACAGAATATGAAAAGGAAAACGTTCAGGCAATTGTCATTCAATAAACAATGGTGTGTCCTGGACTCAGAGGTAAATGTCCTTGGTGGCAAAGCCAAATCAGCTCCATCATCTGCCTTGCCTCAGTCTTGTCAACTTATCGCACAATCAAATATGACAATGGGCCAACAGACAGAACAGGCCATTGGTTCAAATCAACCTAGTTGTACCTTTCCTGCCATTGCCAATCATTTGATGAATGATACTGCTCAACATATGTCTGATCTGCACACTAAAGGTCTCTCTGCTATTGTACGCTCTCAAAGAATTATGTAGAGATGTACACATGTTGTACCTGTAGTAGATTATTTTTTTAGAAAAGGTATTAAAATTGTTCCAAGTAAATATGATGCAATGTCTCTTCGCCAGTTTTTCCCTAATGGCCTAGCTAGTCACCAACAGAACAATCCGAACATTTTTCATTGCTGTCATCAACCATTACTGAAAAAAGATACCCAACCAAGGACTTTTAAATGGTATGTATGTAGCTAAAAAACCTGCACATTTGTCACAATTAAACTGCGTCGAGAGACATTTACTGTCACCTGTTATTTCCTTCATGAAGAGTGTATCATTATCGACGAGCCTCAAAAAGGTTTACATGGTACAGTAGTCTGTGTACAGTCAAATATCTCAGACACTGTACAACAGTTGCGGCGCTCAATGGATGATGGAAGCCTGCTCAAGGTCAAACTGAAACGTAAACTAGAGTTAAGAGGTCATCACTTGTTTCAAGATATTCATTCCAACAAAATATATAAAGCAGCAAAATTTTTGAAAAGTGTAAATTCTTACAGTCATGACATTGAAATTGTCAGTGTCTGCGCTACTGACACAGTTGATCCCAATCCAGGTGTCACAGATCCCACTTATGTAACATCTACAACATGGCCGTATGAGACTGGTTTTCTCAGAGAGGGCGGTGATTTTTGCCCTACTCCAGACCTAATTTAACTGCTCAATTTTCCGCCCGACTGAGACGAAATATCTGCCGATTTATTCAGGTTTCTGACGGAGGGGGCGTACCCCAGCACCCCCGACCCGTACGGTCATGATCTACATGCTACTTCATCTATGGCGCAATGCAAAAGTGTTGTCCAAAGTGAATGCTGTCAGAATAACTCATCTCAAGAAATAGAAAATCATAATTTGTGTTCTGGTCATTTGCTTGCTAACAATACTGAACAGTGTCCTCACAAAGACACTACTGCCACAACAAATGTGACAGGCAACGTATCAGAAACATCTACACCATTGTATTCTTGCCTCCAGCCAGTTAATATAGCACAATATGTAGCTGATGTTTATGATATAATACTATGTGTTGCCCCAGGAGAGGGTCAACAGTTTCATTTCATTTCATTTATTTGTTTCTCCACTACAATATACAATATGACAAAAAATTACATATTATACAGTTACGGAGGCAATTTGTCGTAGTAGCAGCGGAAGGAAGTGAACTGCAAAACCCTGTTGGGCTTGACATAAAAGGCAGAAACACTCCCCTGAAAGATAATAGAGTGAAGTACTAAGAAAAAAAAATAAATTGAGTACCCAACCACCCGCCCCACCACCAGCTAGAAACCTAAGTCATGCCTCTAAACCAGATAAAGGAGCAAGCCCTAATCATAAAGGATTCATAATAAAAAAATAAGTAATTAATACATTCCGATGAAATAATTGTGTAAGTTCCTCTTAAAGCTGAAAATAGAAGGTTTCTGTTTTAAAATGTCTGGAAGTGAATTCCACAAGGTAACTGCACGGTAGTGTAATCCCCTCATTGAAAGGCTTGAACGACAGCTAGGGATATGCAAGTAATCAGATTGTCTAGTACAGTGGTCATGTATTACAGAATTGGTAATGAAAAGATCGTTCAAAGAAGGTGACAGTTGATTGTGTTGTGAACGATAAACGAGCTTAGCCATATTCAGGCTTATGAGGTCAGAGAATTTAAGCAGATTAAGAGACTTGAACAAAAGGTTGGTATGATCATAGTAACCTGAGAGAGTAATATGTCTGATGGTTCTTTTTTGTAGAACTATTAACTTATTCAAATACTGATGACTAGCGCGTGACCAGACTATACAACAATATGTAAGATGGGGCATAATTAGTGTTTGGTACAAAGACCTTAAAACATGTCTTGGTAAAATGTATTTTAACTGTGACAATACACCTACACCTTTTGCTACCTGTCTTGACACATGATTGATATGTTCACTCCACGAAAGTTTGAAATCGATGTAAACCCCCAAGAACTTAACATAATCAACTCTCTTCAAATAAGAATCATTAATTTTAATAATTAAATTACTGAAATTACTTTTCTCGTTAAAAATAATGTAATTAGTTTTATCGATATTAAGCGAAAGCTTAATAGCCTTAAACCATTTAATGTAGAAACTGAGTTCCTCGGTAATAATACGTTGGAGTTTGTTAACATCGTTATCACTAAAGAAAATATTTGTGTCGTCGGCAAAAAGTACCACTGAAGCTTTGGATGAAAGATTACCGACATCGTTAACATATATAATAAAAAGGAGTGGACCTAGGATGGAACCTTGTGGAACACCACAGCTTATTGTTCGTATATCTGAGTTATAACCATTGAGAAACACATACTGCTGTCTATTAGATAGATAACTTTTAAACCAGGACAAAAAGTTCCCACGAATACCCCAGTAATTAAGCTTTTGGCAGAGGATGTTGTGGTCGATAGTGTCAAACGCTTTTGATAAGTCGAGGAAAATACCGGCTGTTGTTAATTTTTTGCTCCTAGAATTTCTTAGTTTTTCAACTGCATCACAAAGAGCCATTTCAGTGGAAATCCCGGAGCGAAAACCGTACTGGTGCTTAAAAAGGATATTGTTTTTATCAAGAAATTTTACAACACGATTATAAAAAGGCGTTCAAGAAGCTTTGAGAGGCAAGGCAAGACCGAGATAGGACGATAGTTAGAAAAGGTATTTGAGTCACCTTTCTTGTAGACTGGAATTACTTTTGCCATTTTTAGGTGATCAGGAAATTTAGCCGTGGATAAAGAAATGTTAAAAACATGAGAAAGGGGTTTAGTAATGTACGGGATCGCCTGTCTTACAACAGAAGGTCTAATATCATCAAAACCGGCGGATTTTCCAGCTTAAGACACGTGTAGGCTACTTCGACCACTTCATCCTCAGTAATAGGAAAAGCGAAAGCTGAAGAATCAGTAGGGGCACTAGAATTATGCAAAAAGTCCAAGGAGGAAGAAGAGGAATTAATGTTCTGAGCAAGTAACGGCCCAACATTGACGAAGTAGTCGTTTAAGCCATTGGCAATACCACCTTGATCGGTTAGCTTAACATCATTACTTACATAAAACTCAGGATAAATCGACCTCTTCTTATTCTTATTGATAACATCGTTAATGGAGGACCATGTCTTTCTAAGATCTTTTTTGCAACTAGTGAATTTCAAAGTGTAATAATTTTTTTAGAAACACGAATAACGTGATTTAATTTATTTCTGTAATTACGGTAACTCAAAATATTGCTCTCCGTAGGACATTTGAGTTTGGTTTTATAAAGTTTGTTTTTTGTTTTTATTGACTTTAAAATACCAGAGGAGATCCAAGGCTTCCCTTTAATTTTGTGATACATTTTACGTCTTGCCATAGGAAAGCACTTTTCATACAAATCGCTGAATGTACGAAAAAACATATTAAACGACGAGTTTGCATCCTGATCTCGGAGGACATGGTCCCAATTTGTTTTTGAAACTTGAGACAAAAATAAATCAATATTTTCCTGAGAATAATTACGAGTAACGACATAATCCTGCAGCTGCACGCACCTAGTAGAATTGATATTTAAAAACACTGGAAAATGATCGGTCAAATGGGTGAGCAAAATACCAGATTCACAGTTCATTCTGTTATGTCCGCCCGGACTTAAAGTATTAGTTATAATATTGTCTATAAGGGAAAAAGAATTATTACTAACACGAGTTGGTTTGGTAATGGTTGGTATAAAGTTATATGAGACTATATGGTTAATAAAAGAATATTTTTCATCTAAGAGATCAATGTTGTAGTCACCCATTATATATCAACCTTTGTTTTCATCACTGATTGTACTTAAAATAGAGACAAATTGCTCGTAAAATAGCAATAAGTTCCCACTTCGTGGCCTGTAAATGACTCCAACAATATTTTTATCTCTTGTATAATGATTATTTACTTCTATAAAAAGACTTTCTATTGAATCATTGAAAACAGAAAGATCGTCACGACTTACGATGCTATAGTCGTTTCTCACAAATATACAGACTCCGCCACCCCTCTTCGTTTCACAATGTTTTTCTAACAGAGTGTAGTTGTCTAAATTAGTCAGTGGTGATAAGTCATTTCCAAACCAAGTTTCAGAAAAACCGATTATTGAAAAATTATGCGCAAGAATTGATAGATAATCAGAGATATTATTGAAATTTTTATTCAGGCTACGACTATTCAGGTGAAACAGATTGAAGCCGTCATTTCTAAGAGATCTGAAACCATCAGTCTCATAATAATCACAAGGGATGTCGTCATCATCATCCGTGGACTGTAATGTGATGTTTTGGAACCGTATACTAGTACTCGTCTCTTCAGTATCACTGTTGATACAAGGAACGTTATTATATGGAAGGGTGCTAGCTAAGCAATATTTACAAGCACAAGTCAAAATAGGGTTAGAAGCATTACAATAGGTAGACATACGTAAACAAGGAAAAAAAAACAGTTGGTCACTATATTCAAATGTGAAGGACGGGCATTTACGACGTTATTTCCAGATGGACAAAACACATATGGACAGCAAAGACAAGTTCAAATTGGACCTATAAGATATGGCAATGATAGATTTCTCTTCCATGTTACAAGGTTTGATAGTAATCCAGACTATATTTTTTGCTCTATATACCACAGAACTGAATGAAATGTCATCAATAGCTATTGCAATACAAAAGGGATCAAAGAGAACTTCTACCGGGAGGATTATCACATCTTATATGCTGAAAGATAGGCACCGTGTTAACCAAATACAGGCTAAAGATGATAGATATTACTTTATGAAGAATATTCGTGGCACCCCTGCTTATTGGTAAACAACAACGCGAGATCTTTTTGCAATGTTAAGGCAACTTAGTGTACCTACATGATTTAGCAGTTTTTCGGCTGCAGACAGAAGATGGGGTGCAGACAGAAGATGGGGTGAAATTGTTAAGTCCATTCTTGAACAGCAAGGAAAAGCCATTCCTGAAGAAATTGACAGGAGAACACACTGTCAGATTAGAGCAAGCAACCCAGTCACTGTTGCCGAGTGTTTGAACACAGAATGGAAGCTTTCATACGGGAACTGATTTTGTGACCTACACAACCTATTGGAGATGTAGTTGACTATTTTTATAGAGGTGAATTTCAGCAAAGAGACTGGCCTCATATTCATTGTCTTTTCTGGATAAAAAGATGCACCCAAGTTTGATCAGTCATCCCAGGAAGATGTAATTTCTTTCATAAATCAATATGTTGCTTGTCATATGCCATCAGCAAAAGAAGATCCAGTATTGCATTAAATTGTCAAAAATGTACAAACACACAGTAAGAATTATTCAAAGCCATGTGAAAAAGGTGGAAAAGTCTGTCCATTCATCTTTCCAAAAATCCCATCTCAAAGAACATTTATATCAAAACCTGCATCTCTAGACTATACAAACATGGACAAAAAAGTCTGTATCAGAAGTTCCTTCTTCAATAATGAATCATATCCAAACAACATAAAACAAGTACTTGACCGGAGCGGAATCACACAGAAACAGCTAGAATAAGCTGTACAAGTCAGCATACCTAAGGGTACCATATTCTATCAAAGACAACTTACAGATATTTGGGAGAGCAACTACAATCCAACTTTGCTTCATGCATGGAATGCTAAAATGGACATTCAATATGTGTTGGGTGCATACAGTTGTAATATGTACATTGTTTCCTATGTAAGTAAAGCAGAACGCAAAATGGGATCTTTTTGAAAAATGGCCAACAAGAAACTCGTGATGGCAACTTGGATGTCATGAGCGAATTAAAAATTGGGAAGTGTGTACTTGAATCACAGAGAAGTCAGTGTCAAGGAATCTGTTTACAGGGATACAGGCATGCAGATGAAGCAATGTTCTAGGGAAATAGTTTTCATCCCAACAGACCCAGACAGCCATAGATTAAGTTTACCATTATCTCAGCTTCACACACGAGAAGACGTTTCAGAAGAAGTTTAGTTACAGAACCCAATTGACAAGTATCTACAAAGACCACTAAACAAAACATTCAGGACAATGTGCTTAGCAAAATTTCTGCAGATTACTGATATTCATCTAGTATTGTAGCAAGTGAGAAAGTAAAAGATGCTAATACAGACAACCAAATTGGTTTGGACTATATTCTAGGAAGTGTAAAGAAACGGTAAAAAGCATCTGCAGTTATGAGGTACCCAAGAGTTAGGAGTCAGCATGATAGAGAACAACATTATCACAGTATAATGCGTTTGTATTTGCCATTCATTGAAAATGACTTTAAACCACCTGAATTAAGTACTTATGAAGATTACGTCCTTAATGGTTCATATATGGATACTCCTGTCGGTGAAATAGTTGCTAAAAATATGTCAAAGTTTGAAACCCTTGCAAAAGATATTGATGATTTATGGGATAAGATACAAGCTAATACCAATGTAGAAGAGTCGTGGGTTGACTTGGTCCCTCAGTCAGAACTGTAACGATTAGAAGATGTTAGTGAACTGCAGAATGACCCTGTAAATGTAGGGGAACAAGATAATTTGGACATCATACCTGAACTAAATCATGATATCAATAGTAAATGTAGAAACAAAAATGCAAAAGATCAATTAAATCTTGCCATTAAAAGAGTGACCAAACCCTACTCTCAAGAAAGCATTACAGCTATGCTAAGGATGCTAAAAAATGATTAAAAGACAAGTTTTCAATCATGTGCATACGTGGTCTAAACAGAAATCTACCAACCTGGATACAAAACCCTTTCATATATTCCTCACAGGTGGTGCTAGTACAGTTAAATCGCAATTTATTAAATGCATAACTAGTGAGTCTCGGGAATGTTTTTCAAAGGTTGCACAATCACCTGATGACATAACGGTTTTGCTGGTAGCATTTACAAGAACAGCTGCTTACAACATACATGACCAAACAATTCATTCTGAAGTCAGTAGGTTTAGCACATCTTTACCATAAAAATCTTTGGGTCAAGATGAACTTAATACCCTAAGAATCGAATGCCGGAGCTTACCATTACTCATTATTGATGAGGTATCCATGGTTTACCATGGTTGCTAGGTTACAGCAGATCAAAAGGACAAGTTACACCGTGCCATTTGGTAATGTAGCTGTACTAGCAGTTGGAGATTTCTATCAAATTCCCTCATTTAAAGGGAGATCACTTTTCAAACAAGATAATGGGTCACTTGTGGACTTATGGAGATTATTTTTTATTTGGAATCTTAAGATAGTCATGCGACAAAAAGGATACAGCCCTTTTGCACAGTTACGGAACAGATTACGAACACATGAAAAGGGAAAACCGATAGATATACATGGTATCAATGTACTGGATTCATGCATTGTTTCTGAAATTCCAAATGATGCACCATTCATTGCTGCTCGGAGAAAAAGGTAGACCTCCAAAACAAAAAGATGCTTCAATCCATGAACAGTCCTGTAGAAACTATCATGGCTGTTGACATCTACAGAACAAAATCTGCAGTATTGACAAGGTTAACTACTCCATCTGCCACTACCAAGACAGTCTTACCAATGGAGGTCAGCATTGCTAAAGGTGCCCGTGTTATGCTCACTTCAAATATTTGATTGGCTTGTCAATGGAGTTACAACTACTCTAACTAGCATTAAAAATGGCTCTAGATCATATAGGCAGCCTGAGGCTTTTTGCATTCTTTTTGATGATTCCCACATTGGAGCTCAGTACAGGAAATAAAAACCGCCACCACACAATTTACACCCTGCAACCATACTCTTACAGCCACACTAAGAAGTCTATTGCATCAACATACGTCATGTGAACCGCCACCAGGGCCCCCTTAAGTTAGCATGGGCTTTAACCATACATAAAGGCCAGGGAATGACTATGAAAAAGGCAACTGTTTCTTAAGAAGGCATTTTCAAACCAGGAATTTCACGTTGCGCTTAGTCGTGTTAGTTCAGTACAAGGCTTAAATATTTATGGATTCCAACCCAGTCTCATATACTGTGATGAACAAGTAAAAGGTGCTTTGACAA
This sequence comes from Holothuria leucospilota, assembly GCA_029531755.1. Lineage (NCBI taxonomy): Eukaryota > Metazoa > Echinodermata > Holothuroidea > Aspidochirotida > Holothuriidae > Holothuria > Holothuria leucospilota. The sequence continues at coordinate 102,075 of JAIZAY010000056.1, forward strand.
AAATAGTTGATTATGATATGTTAAGCAGAACAAATTACTTCACCTACTAACATCTGTTAAATTCTATGCAACAGACTACAGCTTACTAGGAGACTTCAATCATGGTCTTATGAAAGAGCCTATGATTACTCAACTGCAACACTATGAACAACTTATCACAAAACCAATCACAGTTCGAAGCACACTATTTGATCCAATCTTTGTAAGTCAACTTCCAACCTCGTACAATTGTGGAATCTTAACTACATATTATAGTTACCATGAGCCTGCCTTCATTGCCAGAAACACTGCCAACTGAATTTTAAACACTTCATCTAATGCACACACTGAAGGAAATTGTTCTATGGATTCATTATCTGAATGGGTGCAACTTTCTTTATGTATAACCTTTCAAAGATACAACCCTCAGATAAGACATATCATTCTTCTCTTCAAAAACTCAAAATATGTGTACATTAAGATACTCAACTGTACCCTTAAACTTAATTCATTTTCTATCCTTTATTCAGATGCAAAATGGTGACAAGAGGCTGAATTATCCATCCAATCAGGAGATTGTGTGGCAATATCTAACCTCGTAGTAAAAACATATTAAAGACAAAACCAGCTGTCAAGCGCAACAAGGACTAAAGTGCAGATACTTCTATCACTGTAGAAATGACAAACCTCATTTTTAAGAATAATACCAAGTAGCCTGCTCTTAAATCAGTACAGAAACTGGCAGCCGTATGTCTGATGCTGACAGTAGCAATGCACAATCAGGACAACCAACATTCTTCAATTGTTCTAGCCACAGTATGTACGGGTAAACTGCTGTATGGCCTACTTGCATATTTGTAATTTGATCAGAAATTATTAAGCTTTTGTCAATGGGCCTTTTACAATAATCACAAATACTCAAATAATATCAGCAATACCTACATTGGACTTCTCTTTTTATAAATGTTGATAAAGTAGTTTTTCTTGATCCAACGTGATCTTATTTATATTACAGGGCATTCACTGCAATTTTCAGACAGTTTGATCAGCTACGACAGGCTTTGCCTAGTGCTCCTTATTTTGCTACAATACTGATCTATAGTACCCCAATTCCTAATGTAATTTACTCAACATACTCCTTTCTATTTAACATGCAACATCATTTTCTATGAGTGCGATGAAACTGAAAAATGTCATTTATCCCAAACAGGAAAAAACTGTAGTGCCTCCACAAGACGAGAGTGGACAGATAACTGCCTTCCATCAAGAACAGCATGATGAGCTCTTCCTGGCCAATGATAAGATTGTAAAACTCATCCAGGCTATCCTGAACCAAAGTCTAGATTTTATTGAGGGGGAGTGGCAAGCAACACTTAAAACAGTGTTGCCTATTCATGCAACATTCACATTTAAGGATTGTGAAGTAGCCAGTTTGGAAGTTACAAACTTAATGTAACTTTCAACCTGAGCACTATTTTGCCCATTATATCCACAGTCATCCTGGATTATTCAGTATTCCTTCTATAAGTTTCCAATAGATGGAATGGTATATCTCACTCAATATTACTTCTACCCAAAGACTTTGCAAAAAATGCAACAACTGTTTGAGTATCTTACATTATATTTATGTAATAAGTATAACTATGGCAATATTTTCGGTTACTGCTCCACTCTGGCCAAGACAGAAAAAAGGGAACAATCATAAGTATTCTGATCATCTCCTAAATCTTTAGTCAACATGGCATAAATATTTCGTTCTGCACATCCTTTATTGATTTTACTCAATTTTCTTTTTTCTTTGAATGTAAGTAGCCAGTATGCTCTTTTCACTTCTTCAATAACTATGTACATACTATACCAGTTACAGTACCACAATTTAAGACCCCATTATTCAGAGAGAATAGAAAGTCTTCAGTACTTTCGTACTTTCACTCAACGTATGTATTACAGAGACACATGGACTTGGACTTAATTTTTAGGTTACATATGGAAGTTTCAAACGTTCATGCAACTCAGACTGTGCTTCCACCGTTCATACCACTATTCAAATTACCAAGTTTGTACAATACATAACAACCTTGCCATGCATTTTAAAAAAGTTACAGGAAAACCAAACTGTTTGTCATAATGAATGCAAGGTATTGTCCAACCTTTAATTCAGTACTTCTACACGCTAAATCACTTCAAAACTCAAACTCAGTGACAGAGTCGACACAACATGTGCAAAACAAGCGTTTATTACACTAAAGGACCATAAACTGAACTTCAACAACAAACCCACCTGCAGGCTAATCAACCCATCAAAATCAGAAATAGGGAAGATCAGCAAGCAAATACTAGAAAGAATAAACTCAAAAAACAAACAATCTACAGGTTTCAATCAATGGAAGAACACAAGTGAGGTAAAAGATTGGTTTAGGGAAATACACAACAAACATCAACAATCGTTTATTGCATTTGACATCTGTGAGTTTTACCTCTCAATAACTGCTGACCGCCTCAACAAGGCTCTGGATTTTGCATCGAACTACACAGACATATCAACATTTGAAAAACATGTGATCTTTTACAAAAAGAAAACTATATTGTTTAACGCCGAAACACCATGGTGCCAACGTACCGAATCTTTATTCGATGTCACCATGGGCAGTTTCGACGGTGCTGAAACTTGTGAACTAGTAGGACTATACCTACTATCACAACTTTAGCACATTAACATGAATGTTGGTCTGTACAGAGACGACGGTTTGGCAGTTTGCAAAGCAACACCCAGGCAAACAGAGAACATAAAGAAAGAAATATGCAAGATATTCGCAAACAACAAGCTAAAAATAAAAATTGACGCAAACAAAAAAAATAGTAAATTTTTTAGACGTAACTCTCGACCTCCGCACAAGCACATACAAACCATACATGAAACCCAACAACATCCCTATCTGTGTGCACAAACAGAGCAACCGCCCTCCACTCATCATAAAGAACATCACAAAAAGCACCAACAGGAGACTATCTAACATCTCATCCGACGAAAATACTTTCAACACCTCAGCACCCATATACCAGGAAGCACTGTACAAAAGTGGCTATGGGTATAATCTAAAATACAGAACCCATTCGCTTAACACCAGTCAAAAAAAAACAAGGCCACAAAACAAAGACGTGCCAGAAACATAACCTGGTTCAACCCCCCGTTCAGTGACAATGTCACCACCAACATTGGCAAGAAGTTCTTCAACCTCTTAGACAGCTGCTGTCCGTCTGGGCATACACTACATACTCTACTCAACAGAAACACGGTAAAACTGAGTTACAGCTGCATGGCAAACATGGACCAAATAATATCAGCGCACAACAAATACATACTGACCAAACAGAATCTGCAACCAGCAACACAAAACAACTACAATTGCAGAATACAAAGCCAGTGTCCACTGCAAGGCAACTGCCTCACCAACAACATAGTGTACCAAGCCACTGTAACACGCCATGACAATCACAAGGAAGGAACTTACATTAGTCTAACAGAAAACACCTTCAAAACCAGATACAACGCCCACAAGTCTAGCTTCAAGCACAAAGACAAGAGAAACGCAACTGCACTCAGTGAATACATCTGGAAATTAAAGGATTCAAGTGTAGAACACTCCGTGAAATGGAAGCTTATAAGCAAAGCTCGGGCATACTCTACATCATCAAAAACCTGCGACCTCTGTTTAGAAGAAAAGTTCTCGATCATACTCAAACCTGCATAAGCCACTTTAAACGAAAGAAAAAACTCCTAAGCTCTTGCAGACACAAAAATAAACATCTGCTGTGTAATTATTCCAATAGGTAATGTATGTTGACTCGACCTAATCATCCCGTGACTTTTTCAAAAACGAACACGTTTTCACAACGAACACGTCCACAGTACGGTTCAACGGGCACGGCGTATTCAACGTTGTTGACACCATTCTACATCAGGCTTCTGAAGAGTGAGGACCTTTTCAAATTGGCCCTTACGAAACAGTTCTGTAAAGCTGTCTTGTAGTTAGTAACCCAGTTACAACCTTTAAATAAATATATATATATATATATATATATATATATATATATTTATATATATATATATATATATATATTTCTCTAATTCGGCACTTAGGGGGAAAGTTGTTGTTGAAAAGTCGACCTTAAGGGGAAAAAAATTTTCGGGTGAAATATAAGTTTCACCTTAACGTTTCCACACACTTTTTCTATAGGAATACGTAAATTCACAAGGGCGCCCTCTTAGATTTACAAACTAGATGCCATTACTTCAAAGTTGTCAAATTTACGGACACCTAGCTATTAACACGAACGGATGGCTGGCCATTGAGATAACGTTAATTATATGTTTAGACGTTAGGGCGAATTTATTTCTTATGTATTTTATTATCTTTTTTCGCCCTATGTACAAGCAGATATAAGGTGGGAATTAGCGTTATATATATATATATATATATATATATATATATATATATATATATATATATATATATAACGCTAATTCCCACCTTAAGGTCAAAGGTCAAGATGTTCAAAAGAACATTTTTTTTTTAAATTTGGCAGTAAACACTGAAAGAAAAGGTAAATGGTCCGTTACATTGATCACTGTCTTTTCCTGACACTCAAAATTCAGTTTTCACCTGCGGTTTAACAAACTCCACCATAAAAGCCACACAATGACATGATCAGATGCACACTTATCTAAGCTTCTCTTGCTCAAAACTTGACCACCTCTAGTCTAAGTAAAAACCCAGGCCTAGAGTGAACTGCGATCACGCGTGTCAAGCATGACTAGTTCTTGGCGCTATAAAAGTAAAACTATGCGCGTGTCCCCACCTAGTAAAAGTCCAAGCGCGTCCCAGTATGAAGCATAACTAAGTACGCGCACAGTGGAACTGATGTTAGGCCTAGGTCTAACTTAGGCTTAGGTTACGCTAAATTATTAATAGCACTGTAATAACGCTAACAAGCTAGGTAGGCCCTAGGCCTAATAGGCTTAGTTGAAATACACGCCTGGTTAAGAACTTTGACCAAGTTTGTGAGCACTATGGCTCATCACGGAATTTTGGCTGTCTGTAACTCTGTTGCTTACCTTCTCTTGAAGAACTACCTAGCCTTATTCTTCTCTTGCATGGCACAACGACGTACGTGTGCATCGCAGGGGCCAAGTTCAATTCACATACGCACCCGCAAGTACAGTCGGTATGGTGTGAGAGCGACTGTGCTGCTTTAGTACACTGGATACACTCATATACTGTAAGCAGCGCCAAGTTCCAAACAAATGACGTCACAAATAGACCGTGTGAATCATGCAGGCTACCTTTGATCTGGCCGCCCGGCAGACGGCGTGTGTTGCTCCTGCACCCACACTGACTGTAGGCCTACTCCAGGGTCCGAGATACTTTTTTCAATTTCGGGTGCTATTTTCAAAAAAAAACTAGCCCCCCAATTCCTTTTCGAGTGTTACTTTGGGATTTTCGGGTGCTATTTCCTATTCATTGATAAATGGCCCTAAATGCATTTATACTAAAGACAGCAATGGGTTTTCTATAAAGTATGCATACACTAACTACTTCCCTTCAAGTGCGGTAGAACAGACCGGCCAGCCTGACATAGCAAAAAAAGACGACCGTGTTGGGACGTGGTTAGCTATTTCCATCATGGGCCATTCATACACAATGTACGGGAGTAAGTGTGAAAGTGTACCCCCCCCCCCGTACGTACGTAGTGAAATGTATGCTATACACACCTGATATTGGCTTGTAAGCAACCAAGTTAACTAACATCACAGCAGTTCCGAGTTCCAAGCAAATGACGTCACAAACACACTCGATATGAACCAGGTAGTCAAATAGCAACTTCCTTCCCACTGTCATGCATTAATGAGCAGGGAAGGGGACTAACAGACTAACTCATGGACGTAGAAGCTGTACTCAATCCATTGAGGTGGGGGATTGTGCACTGTTTCGGAATGTCGTCCTGGGAGAAGAATTCAAGGGTATAGGGTCTCATCTCCTTTAGAAAGTATTTTAGATGCACTTGGTGCAATATTTGAGCAAATTTTAAGCAATAAGACTGCAATACTTTTGACATTTTTACAGAGCGTTTTTGTCCTGGAAATGAGGGGAAGGAGCCCACCACATTTTTGACGGGGGTAGGCTTTAGTCAACCAACCCCCACCCATTCGCCACTTATGCCTCTCACTAATTGCATTTTTATACGTTTATCATGGATTCTGCCACCTCTAGCCATCTGTTATTGAGAATACTGCATTCTGATTGGTTAAACACTGACCTGCTTTTCCACAACATACGGTCAGTAAACCTATGCACTGATAAAAATGAAGTTTTCACACATTTTCGGTGGTAGAAGAGAAATTAAACACATTTGTCGGACTTTTATTGTCTCATAAACCGTCTGGACTCCCAATTTGCAAAATAACGGACTCGGTTTCGCCTCGTCCGCCAAATGCGAGTTATTCCTTAAACAGTACGCACTGTCGGTAATATCGGAAATTTCCAGTCTGCGCTTTTCATACTTTCTTTCAGAGCACATTAGTTTTGATAGGGCCAGTACAAGAGGCTCCTGAAAAATTGGAATGGACATTGATCGCTACGTTGTCACCACCAACAATTACTCGGGAAGGGGTGTATGGACATTAAGCACTCAAAACATCTATTAATCACATTGTTGTAACGAGTCATGACTCGAGTCATTAATTTTCAAAAGGAAAATGACGCGAGTTACATTGAAAGTAGTAAATGATTCGACTCTAATTCTGCAAAACTGAGTGACTCTTACAACACTGATAAATCAGAGAGACGAGCGGAGTGATGCCAGAGGGCAATCCACTGATCTAAATGTAGGACTGACATTAGTCCTACACATGCCTTACATAGGTTCTTCACGTGACGTCATTGCGTTTCAGTCTGGCATACTGGTCGTCACTGATCATGCGCAGAAGGTGTGTTATACGCACGCACGGTACCGCCTTAGTTACAATTGTTGCACAATGGACGTCTGGCCCACTGAACTATATGCTAGGAAGGATCATTCTACAATAATGTTTTGAAGCCATCATGGAGGGTCACGTGATGTAGGTTAGCTTACTCAAGTCGCCACCGCCGTAGAAATGCGTACCTACAAGTGAAAACGCTTAGGCAACGATGTACAAGCTAACGCGCCGTAGTCGGCCTTAGCGTCTCTTCAGCCTCTTGGACGCTAGTTTGCCGGCTACCATGCGTTAGCATGCACGCCATTGCGCCGAGGTAAAGTTGCCTTAACAACTTCCTGAAAAGGCATACATCACAATAGCCGTATAACATACAGAGCACCAAACGCTTACCGTGTAGGAAGCTTTGAGGCACATCATTGGCCAAAATTCACGCGTGCATGTGCGCGCGTGTTACTTTCCCGTCGTGCGCCTTTTTTGTCAAGAGGACGCGTTCGACGCGTTGTACAGATTATCTGTGCTCATGTATGGACAGTCAGTAACATGCGCGCCTACTCTGTGTACTGTTCAGTGACGGTGCTATCGCGAATGTTACGCAGTCATCGCTTCTCAAGACACCATACGAAAAGCGGTCACACGCGCTTTTCTTCAAATAGGCAGGACCACACCTAAAAACAAGGAAAGTTTGTGAAAAAAGCAATCTTTTGATCACACAATCATGAAGCTTAGTGTACAGATGTCACAGAGACGTAATGAGTAACAAAGGATTGCGTCAGCGTGTACATCAATGATTCTGCATTACATTATTTTCACTTGTAGTTGCGCGATTCTAGGGCAATAGAATCGACTTGAGTAAGTTAACCTACATCAAGTGACCTTCCAGGTCGGCTTCAGTTTCGTCGCGTATTCCGCATTGACGTGCGTCCTCCAGTTATATAGCTCAGTGGTCTGGCCGTCAAAATAGAGAGACGCGCAGCGCAGTGACGTCGGTGAAGAACCTCTATAGAGGGGTTTCTCGAGACGAGATCGCCCGTCTCTATGGTTTTTGAAGGACAAGATCGCGCCTCTCTGGCGGTTTTGAACACTAGGAAGTGAGATTTTTACACTTTTTGTCACCCCCTGTGTAAAAGTACACCTTTTTCGTGTACTTTTACAACATTTTTACACTTTTGCAATATGCAAGCCCCGCCTTGGAATCTAGAATTCTTCACAAATTTTACACTTTTAGTTCACTTTTCATGTAAAACCCATCCAATATTTATTACTCTCTAGTATGATGGATGGAGACTAAGGGCCACGCAAAAGTACACTAGTTTTGACCTCCCTGGCCCTATTTTTACACTTCTGTCATCTTTCAAGTGAGTTATTGGTACACAGGCAGCAAAGTTTCAGCTTTCTGCAAAATTATCATGATAAGGTCATCAAAACTTGGTACCCTGTCCCAGAGGATCTGTTGCTGAGCAACAGCTATTCAGAAAGAATATAATCTTCTATTGAAAGGGCTAGACATGCTTTGGTGTTTATTACGAATACTAACTGAAGTTTGGAAAATTGTATAGTACAGTATGTACTACTTGTACTGGAGTACTGGATTTAGCATTAAAAAAGGAAGTGAAGTGATACTGTTCTATATAGAACTTAGAAGTGATGTAGTGTGTTTTGCCATTCACTTCAATTGCTGCAAGGGTTTACTTTTAATTACTCTGTCGGGGCTGTTTATTTGAGTTGGTTTGCTGCAGCATGTACAGTAAATACAAGATGTCGTTAAGAAAGCAGTTCGTAGGCTAGGCCTATACCACTGTTATTTTTTTTTTTTTTTTTTTGAACTAAAGACTTTTAGTTAAGATGTTAAAATTAAGCCATTTAGAGGGGATTTTATTGAATGCATGAGCTTGATGATGTATTAATATATATTCCTAAGTATTTTGAAATTCGAGCTGAAAATTAATTGTACCATGCAGTTGCAAAGCTTCCTGAGCTCGAGGTTAGTATACACACCACTTCCGTCGAAAGAGTTTACTAACTTACGCATTATAGATATATAGGCTACAATTAATTAATACAGCACTTTGTCACATTTAATTAAAACAATGAGCATACATATGCAAGTGGACAACTTTGAGTACAACATTCAGTGGTAAAAAGTGGAGTCCCATTTTGAATTCCCAAATATCACCTTCAGGGATGGGTGGCACCAGTGGGACTCTGCATGCCGGAAAAGACTGCCCCCCCCCTTCCCGGCCTCCTGCAAGGGAAATTTCCAATTTTTATTGAGGAGATTAAACTATATAATGTCAATTAACTGCCTTCACTGAGTTGCTCTAGTGCCGTGTACATTCTTAGTACAGACTCCAAATTATATGTCAATAACCTTGAATTTTTGCAATTATCATCCCATGAAAATCCAAACTTTTTAAGCCCTCTTCAAAATCTCGCATAGTTTTAAATTTTAAACACTAAAAGAGTTGCACACCAAAAATGCTGTAATTCCCATTTTTTCGGCAATTTATTGATCACCTTTGTTGTAGATTACTGCCCCCTCAGTCTGGTCAATGAGCTGCCCCCAGTCTGACAATTCTTTTTACCCCACTCCCAATTATACCCTCTATCATTGGCTGAAGCAGTAGTGTAGACAGGGTGGCAGGGGAAGATCCCCCCTCGCAAAAAATTTTGGGTACGTGACAGGCGATCCTGAAAAAATGAAGAGCAAACAAAAAAAAAAAAAAAAAGAAAGGAAAAATGGGGAGAGGAAGTAGGGATGGGAAATTGGTTGGGCAGAGTGAGGAGTTGGGGTTAAAGGAATATGGGAAGGGTAATTGGGAAATATTGCCTTCATAAATGTGATTTTTTTATGATATCGAAAACTACCCTACAAAACCGACTAAGAGAACAATTGAAACAAAGTGATTGGAAGATGTGAAATTATCGTTGATTTCGATTGGCCATACATGGGCCTTTTGCCCATAGCCGCGCGAGGGGGGGGGGGCAGAGGCTATGGCCATGCACTGTTAGGGAACTCTTCCGCTCCCCGTCTGGGAAATAATCCATTTTCATTGGGGAGAAATCCATACCATAAGATGAATCAGATTAGCCCCAGTGCCCCCTCCCGATGATCTTGTTGAGTTTGCTTACAGTACAAAAACGAAAGGCATATTCTTCAACAGAAGCCTCAAAAGTTCCAATATTCCTTATCAAAATCCAAAATTTTTCAAATTGTCTTCAAAGTAAGTTTCCAGACTTTCAAAGCTTGAGGAAGGAAAGCCAAAATTTTTCAAGTTTTGTTTAAAGAGTCTACACTGAGCAGCTTGCCTTTCCATACGTAGCCTCAAAAAATTTCAGATTCTGCTCCTACTGTAGGAAGAGCAGACTGTTCAATATAGACCACAAATTATCCAGTTTTTTGTCAAAAAGAACCCACTTTTTAATATTTCTGCAAAAAAAAATCAAATTTTCTCTAATTTCAGCTCCAGATTTTCAAATAAAATTACACAAGAGCCCCCACCAAAAAAAAAAAAAAAAAATCGGGAAATTTTCCAATTTCATGGGATATATAACCATAATCTGTAAGATAAAATTTTAAACCTAAACTAACTTTAGTCACCCTGACATTCTAGATAATTTTGCTCTTCAAAGGCATATTCTTCAATAAAACCCCATATTTTTAACTTATGCTGTACGAAAAACCTATTTATTTTGTTGAAATTCCAAAGTTTCTCCAAAATAATCTCCTGATTTTCAATTCGTCCGAGATCGAGCCTCAATCCATAGGCCTAAGATAACATGTGTACAGGTGTTTAATCTCACCTGATCTTCAGTTGCCCCAACGATGCCAAAGTTTGCTAATAGGAAGGGTAGATTCTGGTACAGAGCCTGATCAATGCTAAGTGTAACTGGACAGTATGCTTCCTGATATAGAAAGTCTTCTAGCTTTCGGAAATACAAAGACTCACAAAACCATCTATTTTAGGCTATAAAATTAACTTTGATGACACTTATAATTGTATAAAGTAGGCCAATATAGAGATGTATCTTCAGTTACGAGAATCAAATTTGGAGTATATAGCCAGGGTGCCACATTCTAACCGGCGAGTTGCTATTTTGTCAAATGGCATTAACTACCAGTTCTAACTTATACTTGTGTCTGTAAACCAAACCATGGTACAAAACCATGGAAGGGGCTGGTGCAGCATTAATCCCCTAGGCGAAAATGTAGAATTAGAGCAAAACTATGTTTTCACTCGCCTAACACTCAAATGCCACCCCACCCGGCCACAATTAAAGGACAAATTTTGAGTTTACCTTGAAAAACTAGTACCAAAATAGCTGAGGTAATAAAAAAAATGAGATTAAATTGTCCTTCAAATTTTTGCAACATCCCACTCTAAACAGCATAGGAGTACATGGCCCTCATATACCTAGAAACTTTTCAAAGTGGCAGAGAATAGACACCCTTACCAGGCTGGATGTCAGGAACTATGTTTGATCCCCACCCAAGGTGAGAACAGTTTTCCTATGCCTGTTGAAAGAGTTGTGTGGTACGTCTGTACAATGTTTAATTTCAGTTTAATGATCGAGCAATGATGTTATTATCAGTTGCTCTATGTAATAACACTGCTAGTGCTATGTGAAACGTGTGGTGGAAAAATTTAATGGACCTCTAAACCATGAGTTTGAATACTCTATTGCCGACCATTTATGTCTACCATTTCTGAAAAATTACAAGCATGTTCATACAATGGCTTCCGCCAATGGGTGAATCATTACACATTTAAAATATTATAGGCCTACATGAATGTCCTCCAAATAAAAGTGACATCTGCTGGTGCTCCTGACTTTTCATGGCTTTTTTCCAGAAATGTCATGTAAAGTCAGAAGTGCCAATTTTAGTTCTGATCAGCACATAGACCTTAATAACAGTGACTCAGCTAAACACCAGACAGCAGGGAATGATAAATTTGGAATATAATATTTTATGTATGCTGTGGTGAAGAATAAAGTTTGTTTTAGAGATGTTATAAGAATTCAAATCAAATTTTCAGACACTTGTACTACGTACACACTACTGATAGTACTTCGGTCTTTCTTCTACATTCTTTCAACCTTGTCAACAGCCCCTTACTTTGTTTCCAGTTGTTGTTTTTTTTTTCAGAAAAAATACACCTTTTGTTTTAATAACCCAGTGACTCATTCTAAGTGTATTTCTCAGGAGGGTAAATCAAATTTAGGGCAGCTCCCAGGCTTAGTATACACTTGGCCAGAATAAAGGTCGCAAGGGCCGTAATGGCATATACGTACTGGGTGACAAATCGTGAACTATAGCTACTGTCAATGACAGGTCAGGACAATTTTCCTAGTTGTTCCAGTATATGCATTCAAAATAGGTGTACCAGCTACAACACTTTCGCTGCATACATGCTTTGGGAGTGACATTAAGGTAGACCCTATGGGCTACAGTATGCAGCAAAACTTATTGAAGTGAATAGGCCATCATGATATGCCAAGCAATTTTTAAAACCAAGTTCATATGGAAGCAAAATCACTGTGATTTAAAACAGGGGTGGCACTAGGATTTGCCCCACAGGGTGGGGGGCAAGCTCCCCGACGGGCCAGCAATTCGAAGCCCCAACAAACGGGGCCGTAGCCACAGGGGGGGGCGGGATTTTGGGGCAATGCCCCACCAAAAATATTTTCTGAAAATTGAAATAGTACACTGGGTATTAGGAGAATATTTTATGCACCACCAGTCGCAGTTCTTGCCCCCCAATCACAACACTTGCCCCTCCAAAAATGTAAAGCTGGCTAAGGGCCTGCCAACAAACGCGATGAGTTGCCGGAAGGACGTGGGAGGCAAAATTTGTAGCGAGCTTAGCGCGCCAAAGTTTTTGGAATTTTTTAACAAATATTTGAAAATTCAGAGCTTGTTTTGGAGAAAATTTGATTTTTGGGGAAGAAAATTTCACCTTTTTGTAAAGGACCATTGAAAAACTGGGGTATTTATTGAAAAATCTGCCCTTCCTATGAACAAAATCAAGAAGATCATTAGGGCAACTGAAGTTCGTTTGCGGTTACACATTTTAACGTAGGGCTGCGGACTAAGGCTTTTGATGAAACTGGAAATTTTGCCGAAAGCTGTTTTACCTTTTTTGAACAAATAATTCAAAGTGAAGAGCTATTTCGAAATTTTATGCAAAGAAAATTTTTTTCGAAAGGGAAAAATTGTAAAAATTGGGGTTTTATGAAGGTATCTGCCTTTTGAGAGCAAATTCAGTAGAACGTAGGGGTAACATGTTTTATCATATGGATTAAGACAATCCGATGAAATTAGAAAGTTTCCGTGAAACTTTTGCCTTTTTAACAAATATTTGAAAATCTGAAGCTTATATTGGAGGAAATTTGTAATTTTATGACAGAAGGTTTGGAGTTTTTATCGAAGAATCTGCCCTTCCGGCCTGTAGCAAAATCAAGTAAGTAGTCGGGCGACTGTAGTTCGTTGGGGTTACTTCATATTTCATCATGCAGATAAGGCCCTCCAACGATATTGGAAAATTTCCCGAAAAACCTTTGGCTTCAGTTTAACAAATATTTGAAAATCTTGAGCTTATATTAAAGAAAAAATGAGATTTTATGGCATAAAATGTGTAAAATGGGTTTATTTGCAAGGGAGAATTGAGAACTTTGCAGCCGGGGTCTTTATTGAACAACCTGTCCTTCATATGAGCAAAATCAAGCAGATCGTAGGAACGACTGCAGTTCATCTTACGGACTGAGGCTCTATAAACGAAACTGCAAAACTTGGGGGCTTTCTTTTCACAAATGTTTCAAAATCTGGTGCTAATATTGTAGAAACCTTTTGAAAATTTTGGATTTTTGTAAGAAAAATTGGGAATTTTAAGGGTTTTCGTGAAGAATCTGCTCTTCTCATGATCAAAATCAAAAAGATCGTGGGGGGGGGGGGGGGCTGAAGTAACTCAGGCTTACGTCTTACTCGGGCTTAAGACTTCCTAAGAAATTGCCTGGATCATCTCCTCGACGGGGGTCAACCTTCTCCGATGGTGCATGCCCCCCCCCCTGGTGCCCCCCTTGATTTAAAGGACAGTAAGAGGATGAAGATAGACAATACGTTGAAAAATTGTTGGACAATCAGCAGTGACATCATCAAATGGGGGAGCGAGGAGCATTTGCCCCTACACCTACCTCTTAGGCCTACTCCTTGCTCCTTCAAGGGTTCCCCCTTCTCTTTCTCAACCCTTATCTGCTCCTGTGCTAAGGTACTAGCAATGTACTTGCACAACTTTTGCACCTTCCCACTCCACATTGGCTTTTGTGAAGTCGCTGCTGGTAGTAACAATATTAAAACTTCCAAGTTGATAACAGCTATGGAACTACTGCTGCTGTGAATCCTCTCCCTTCACTGTAACTCCCACATCCATTATCTTTTTAACAGTCAGATTTTATGTTTGAATCATATGTTTCTCTCATTGCAGGATTTGCAGCACAGACGGTTGCCTACAAAACAAAAACCTAAGACCTGATCTAAGACCCACTACAAAACAAAGACCCCACCAACTATAAAACTAAGACCCTTACACAAAACTAAGACCCACAACTATAATACTTAGACCCACCAACTACAAAACTAAGACCATACTGCAAAACTGAGACCCCACCAACCATAAAACTTAAAGACCCTACTGCAAAAATAAAATGTGATCAAGTGGGTAAAGGGAGAATTTTGTCGATCTGGCAGTCTTGAGGGAGTTTTTCGACTCGGGAAGTTGTCTAATAATACAGCATGCTGTGGTGCCAGACTTTGGAATTGGAGGTGGGGGAAGGCAAGTACTGGTAAATATAGGGGCAAGTGGAATTTTAAGGGGAAATAACATTTTAGGCCCAGCATGAAACACTAATTGGGGAAGGTGTAACGAGAGGGATCTTGTAATCAATTCACACATTCGTGGCAATTTGAGACCCACCAATATTTTGCCAAGTAGTGGGTGGATCACTTTACACGACAAGTGGTTCATTTTACACACTAGCTTGGTTCAAATTACACATGTGTAGTGTAAATTGGACCACAACTTTTTTATGTATTACTTCCACAGAGATATGTGAGGACAATTGTTTCAACCCTTCTAAAAATAGTGTTCTGTCACTCTCCCAATACTACTGCTGAGAGCAGTTGGTTGCGCTTATCCTAGCATTTATGGGGATTTGTAATTAGGGGGTCCAAATAACATACCTTTCCCTACAGCCTGCATTGAGTTTCAGTTGCTTATGGCAATACTGAAAAACAATGTGTGACTGTGAGCTTAATTAGGAACACAACTGACTGTTCAAGTCATTACTGTTAAAATGAATGTCAATCAAAGTAGCTCCAACAGGATTTAGAACTATCCGGAAAGGCCTATGGGGGGGATGCCATAGCTCCTTTAAAATATCAAGGAGAGACATTTGATATGATGTCCACCACTAAAAATGCTGAAGGGAACATGTCCCCCATCACCTCATGGTAGCCGCCCATGTCATGGGTGGGGCAGTATGTCCTGTGACAATCCACCCAGGCTAGCGGCGGCGGAAGCTTTAATTTTTAGAGGGGGGAGACGAACAAACCAAAATCTGGTTAAATATTTGTGGGAAATCCTAGGTGGGAAATCCTAGAGGGGTATAAGGGAGTGGTGTAGGCCTATTTAGTGCATTGGCGGATGCAGGACCTTTGAGATGGGCCAAACTGGATGTACAGTGATATGGGGAGGGATATAAATTTTCTATGCCCTCAGATGCAATTTGCCAGTGCGTGCAACAAAAGTGTACATACATACATACAGTTGTGAAGTTCATTTTCACCCGTAAAAGTCTCGCTGTTGTAGTCTATTCCTTAATTATTCAGGAAAATTTCAGACAACTTTGTTAGCCCACCCCCATCCAGATCCGTCATGTGTCTTAGTGCCCTTATGTATGCTGTCTGATGGTAAAATTATTATCTTTGGAAGCGAAATAGTTTTTTTGAACTAATATTATTTTTGATCCACTCATGTCTCACCTGGGCCTGTCCCCGCTATGCCACCAAGCCCTAGGAAGTAACCATAAAAGATTCTAACCATGATGGGATAACTTTTAATTCTGATAAAAAGTGCCGCTAACAAAAAAAAAAAAAAAAAAATAAACTCGTATGCCGCCGATCAGCTCAGTTGGTTCACTGTTCGGATTCATGCTGGCCTAAGAGGAACAGTGGCGGATCCAGGGGGGGGGGTCGCCGGTGTCTGGCCCCCCCCCCCTCAAATTTTCCAATGTGTCCTTTTTCAAAAAATGTTTTTTTTTTCACACTAGCAAAAAAAAAAAAGAAAGAAAAACCGAGACAGTTTCACAGGTAATGACAGTGTTGTCCAATTCCGAGGAGATTTTGGTTACCCCCATCCAGTATCGATCAATCCACTCGTAAAAGTCTAGCCATGTATAGCAGAAACTTTCGGCAATATATTTGACTACGGTAACCTATATTGGCCTCCCCGAAACCCGAACAGTGTAATCGTTGTACAGAGAATGTGACAACGGTATGTCTGGGTGACAATAAGGCATTCTAATCACTTTTCGCTTGGAACCACGAGTGGCGTGCTTGGGCATTCAGAGTAACACAAAACACGCAGATATTACGTCATACTCACTAGCGATATGCAACGTATTACTACTAGGTTTTAATATTGATTCCAAAAGGTCACTGCTAGTCTTTTGGTCTTACAAAATAATGATCTGTTCACACTCCATAAACGCTACATCTACGAAACCTTCCCTCCACCCTCTAGTATCCATCCTCTCGTGAACAAGAGAGAGTAGGTAAATATGTTTGGCTATGATATTTATAGTCTGGAATTACTCTCCTTTTAAATTGTTGCCCTAGTGATGGGAATAAAAAGCCAGTCTTAGGTATAGAGTCCACAGCCAAGAGTTGACCAGAAGTCACAATAGACAAATCGGTGTTTGTTTCATTTTAAAATTACTATATAAAATCACCACCAGGTCAAATAACACAGTGTCAGTCGGTTCAATTTTTTGACGTCTTTGGACCGATGACCGGTCTGCTGTCGCAAATGAAAAGCAAACATTTGACTTCAGTCATCTGTTCTAACAGAGTGTTTTGGACAGTCGCGACGCAACTATATAGGGAACACAACATACAGTATTTTAACCTCCTCCCCCAGTCAAGATAGCGGTAGCGCCAGGTGGGGGATGGGTTCATGTCCCCCGTCGGGGTAGGCTGGCCCCCTATCGGAGAAGTTTTACAGTTTCGTAGGGGAGTCTAAGTCGAAAGTACGCAGTCCCTGACGACAACTAATCGACGGTTTACCTGTTTTTTGCTCTCAAGAGGATAATTTCTGTAATAAGAACCCAAAATTTTCGGCGCGCTACGCGCGCTGTAGAGTCACTCTAGTTTTTCAATAGTTCCATTCCACATAGCAGGATAGCACAATTCCTGTCCATCCTTAACAGATAACATATGGGCAGAATACATAGTTTATGTAAAGGTCGTAACTTTCATCCCATATCGCAAAGCCTAGTTGGTGTTCTCTTGCGTGTGTCATGCGGTACAGTCAGTTGGTGAGCGACTTACGGAGCAAAGTTTGGCTATTTCATCGTGTAGTCCAGGTGGTTTCGATACAATGTATGTTATACACGATACGGTCTACAAACCCTAAAGTTCTTTTTTCGTTTCGTCATATGTTTTATGTGTAAGTCTATCAAAAAATTTCGCCCGCTTTTCAATTTCATGATCCAGATTCAAAGAACACTCAAATTGCGCAACTCGGATCATGAAGTATTAAGTGATATAATGCAAAATATGCCTGCAATTGCATGGGATAATGAGGCTCCCACATTTGCCCTTCTCATCATACCCTCGAAATAGGGAATGTTGGAACTCGGGGTAGCTGACATGGTCCGGCCTCCTGTTGGAAAAAATTCTGCCGCCACCCATGGTCAGTTTACTTATTTTGGCTTTCGAAAGGGTAATTTCTGGGATAAAACCCAAAATTTTCGGTACGCTTTGTCCACTCTTCCTCAGTTCAGTTGTACTTATAGCTAAATATAGTACAAACCCTTTCCACCTTTTCAAGTTAATAAGTAGAATACATGGATTTATGTAAATGTCGGGAATTGGATCTCATTTCGCTAAACCTGGTTAACGTTCACTTCTGTCTGTCGTACGGTACGTCTAGTGACTCGAGGAGGGAAGTACAATAAAGTTATGCCCGATAGAGTCCAACTGTCCGCTCAATTGTTCTATATAAGCTTTAAATTAGTACAAATTCTTATAAGTGTAGGCTTACCCAAAAAATTTTCGCGCGCTTCGCGCGCTTTGCAATTTCCCCGTTTAGATTCCAGGTTTTGATTCCAGTTTTTGCATGTCTCTTGGTTTGTCCTTTCTTTGTGAATATGCGGTAAGTTGTGTAATCGCTGACGTTTATGGGAACCAAAATTTAAAAAAAAAATGAATGTGCCCTTTTTATGTTGGACCCCCCCCCCCCCCTCAGAAAAGACCCTAGATCCGCCCCTGAATACTTCCTAAACTTGCTATGTTGTCATTTTTAGCTGAACTACACTTTTTAACATATAGCTTTTAACTTACAGGTAGTAAAACTGTGCCAACTTGTTTATGATTTGAAATATCATACAATATTACTTTGGTGTCCCCCCAATCTAAGTTTCACATGGAACGCGTTGTTTGTACCACAGAATTGAGATGAAACCCTTGACAAAGTAATCACAAGAGGTTTTAGCTTCAGATTGCTCGAGATTAACTAAAGAAAACATAAATGATACAAAACAAATCAATATGTTTAGTGGGATAAACATATTTTTGGTGTTCACGTTACAATGTGGAACCTATAATTTTCATAGAATGGGGCTATTTTGAGGTCAAATGTAATCCGAGCATTCATAAAACAGCTTGTACAACATCGTTTAGGCCTAAGCCTACAATGAACTTAGTAAATATAGCAATTCCACCCATGGTTTTACATCATAAATTGTGATACATGAAACTGGGGCTATAAATGTCATGTCACAGTCTGGCACCCTAATTAAAATAAACACCAATTTATGCAATATGTACTTCACATACAATTGTGAATGTAGGCCCACGCTCATTTTACCACTAGGGCTTTGTAGGGACGTACAAGCTTGTAGGCCTAATCATCGCCAAGTGAAGCGAGGCGTGAATTTCTTTTTACTTCTGTTTGAAATTGAATACTCCAAATCCATTTATTTACCCAATTGTGTTGTATTAACCTAATGTTTTTTCTTATTTTTTATGTCAGGAGATAATTATCTTTACAGCGTTTTCCAAGTCAATAATTAAAGATATTTGTCAAGTCTAGTATCAAGGAATTCTTGACAATTTATTGTGATCTGTAAAGTGCAGGTCATAGTATAAATTATTTAGGCCTAATACAGTACTGACCAAAATCAAAATTGTATTCACCCATCATCTTCACGGAGCAGGAAAAGAAAACGATATTCACAAATAATAACCATATAATGTCTTATAGAAATAAATTCTATTGAATAATTAAGTTTTATTAGATGCCGAGCGTAGGCGAGGCAAAGAAAAATTTGATATATTTCACTACATTTTGCTGTATTTTTCGGAAATTTTTACCCTTTTTCGGAAATTTTATGTTTAGCCATGTTTGGGATATTTGAAAATTTCCAAATTTTGTAAATTTCCGAACCAGGGGGGTGACTGCCTCCTCTCTCCCCACCCCCATGGCTACGCCACTGCCCCTTTAAAGTTTTTTTTTTGAAAAATTATGTGTTCTCGCATGGCAAATAGGGCTATGCTATTTGGGAAGTAAATTTGTGTTCACAAATTCTGTAATTTGGGCAGCACAACTAAAAAGCAAATGAGCGTGTGTGGGGGGATGAACATGCAGTACGCCTACGCGTATACCATTCTGTGTGCATTTTAAAAATTAGGGTGTCCTCACATAGGCACCGGGTGATACTCCAACATATACGTGTTACACAACCCCTCCATATACAGCATTTTGAGTACTTGGCTCCTAGTAAGTGCATTCCCTAACACCACTGTCACTGTCACATCTTCAAGTTGATTTCTGTACAGACCGATCTGCTACACAGTAAAGTAATGCAACTCACACATGTATGCAAAGGACACAAAAGTCAAGCAAAAGCTACTTGTACAGTACTGTAACCTGTTGTACTGTACACATATCTCTTCCCATACTCTCTCCCTCTAACATTCCTAAAATAGCAGCCCAGGCCACAGGCGCTGAGTGACAAATCACCTCATAAAAGTAGCAATTGCCTACTTCAGATTTGGTACAACTGATTTTATGACTTGACCCCAGGGGCAAGTGGTTGGTGAATGAACTTTGGGTAAGTGACAGCTGGTGTAAAAAAAGTGTAAAAGTGGGATGGTGCTAGCACCTGACAGTAATTAGGTAGGCGGAGCTACAAATAAGTGTAATTTTGTCTGTACTTTTAGTGTAAAAAAGTGAACTTCTCCAACATTTTTACACCATTTTTACACAAAGTGTCACCTTCGTGTAAAAATGGCACTTTCTAGTGGAAGGGCACGCGTCCATTGTGTCACATTAGTATCTATAGTTTTGCTGTGCGTGTGTGCTGTAAATATGCTTACTGCGTGTTAATACCACACTGCAATCAGAACCGGAAGCTGGCGGGTACCGTAAAGATGCCGGAATGAACAAACATCCCCAGCTCAAGATTAGCCTAATTCTCTTTTTCCAGTTTCCCCTTAATGTTCAAACTAACGACAGTCATAGAACTAAGAACATGAATTAATTATCCTCGTAGAGCTTTTCTAAGGCCATGTCGATCCTCACCAACCCATAACAATAAAATTACAGAGTGCTACACCAGACTTGGAAGAAGCAAAAGGATGTATTGGGATGAGATCAGCGACTCCTTGATTGCCCTCTTGTTACATTTGTCCCCAATTATGAAGGAGACGGTTCCGGACTTGCCAATGCTGGCTTTTAGTCAGCCTCCTAATCTGAAAAAAAAATCTCGTACGTGCTACAGTAAATAAAAGGAATTCAAATCTAGGAATGAGTAAACACTGTAAGAAGAGTTGTAGACTTTGTAAAGACTTGGTTAATTGTACGGTTGTGCGTAGCAACTCCGCGGGTAAATATTTTAAGGTGAAGGTAAAGGATGTAGATTGCTCTGCTACGTGGGTTGTTTATTGTATTTATTGCCCGCAGTGTGGCCTACAATATGTGGGTATGACGGGTAACATTAAGGAAAGTATGCCTAACCAGCGTAGTGCACTCCAGAGGGGGGTGAGGGAGAGGGTGGGGATGTAGGGTCGATTTTCTTCAGATCTTGCACCAAGTTGTATAACCACCTGGCTTCTCATTCTCCGGATTATTTTAAAGTCATATTACTTCAGACTATGGCCCCACCTTTTATACCTCCTTTTGCGACAAGCGAACAAAGGGAACAACTTTTGATTCATTCAGAGAAAAACTCAAACACCTTGAAAATATTTGGATGTGGAACAAACTTTGCACGGTCTCACCCAAGGGTTTAAATGTTAACGATGGCTTTGATAGCCAAAATAAGAAACCTAGATGTAGAGCTCGCTGAGCTTTTTGTCTCATGCTTTTTTATCGATCCCATTAGGCTCTTCTTCAACTTTTGCTTCAGCGGTATTCTTTTGGACTTTGACGTGTAGCTTTGAGGCTATTATGGTTCATTGGTTTTCGCACTTTACTTGTTTGCAGCCTTTTCTGTGCTTTTGGGTCGTTCACGTCATTTACTTCATTATGTGGCTGTTACTTGTTAAAGGCACTGTTGTGCCGAAAATTTGTATTAAACTTTATGTTTCTATATATATATATATATATATATATATATATATATATATATATATATATATATAATATATATATATATATATATATATATATATATATATATATATAGGGTCGAAATACTGCGGAGCACTAGAGTAGTATGTAGGTCGATAAAGGTTGTAAAAAGTGCTTAAAGTTTGCGGAAAATTCCACGACGTTTCGAGTATAGACTCTTCATCAGGTGGCAAAGAAATGCAACTGAATAACAAAGAAGTAGAAATAGAGAAGAAACACATTGAAGAAAGGCACGACCAAACCGGTCGCACAGAACGAACACGGTGTAAAACAGCGAAAGGAGGCTGAAAAAAAAAACTGGTAAAAAGTAATGAAAAGGGGAACAGGTTAAAAAAGGTCCATTCTAATGTTAAGACCGTGTGGGGAGAGGGTCCCGAGTTTCTGGATAAGCCGGTTTTCGGCGGTCTGACGATCACGGTCAGAACCTCTGCACATTAAGGCTGCAGTAACGGCCAAGTCTTTAATTGAGCACGGTGATGGGGGGTTGAAATGAGTGGCGACCGGATAACCTTGAAGGTTTTGTTTGATGGACCTGAGGTGTTTAGTGATTCGGTCAGCCAGGCGGCGTTTGGTCTCTCCCACATACAGGCAATTGCAACGTCCACAAACTAAAATGTAAACCAAGTTTGTGGAAGTGCAGGTGAAGTGTTGGTTCACACTAAACCAACACTTCACTATTGGTTTAGCAAAATGACCTCCGGGCGTGACATTTGCTGCATCATGTTTTAAGTTGCTTCCGGCCTCAGTTCAGGTCAGATCCTTTCAAAGAGAAATGCAACGCAAGATTTTTTCCAGCAGGCATGGCACAGGTAACCCTCAAAAGGAAGCTCCCTGAATCCAGTTTTTATCTTGTTAGGTAAAGGTGTTAAGAACTAGGAGAGTTCATTCGTTGTGTTGTTGCAGGTGTGTAAAAATAATTCTATAAATTAATGTTTTATTCCATCAAGGTGATGTGGTACTGTAATTGACCTGCTATTCGTGGCTAACACGAAATCTTGCGCATTCTTTCGACACGTTCGTGAACATTTATGTTTAAAAATTTCGACTGATATTTCACTCAGTATCTACCAAATGTGCACCCTTTGCACGTGAAAACAATGTAATTTAATTAATCTTAGTTTTATATTTTTACCGCTTTTTAGCAATTTCACTACTTACCTGGGCGGGATTACGGAATAAGCAAATTTTGGGCTTCAGCCCACCCTCTATAAAAGGTAGGCTATGGGATTATTAGAATTTGGAGCAAACCTTTCATCCAAACCTTTCATACATTGAGAAAAGTAAGTATTTACATAAATTTGGCTGATGCAGTGCATGTAGGAGACATTTATTTCTTTTTGATTCTTTGCTGAAAGCACAAGGGATCTGTGCAATCACGCGGGAGGGTGTGTGTATGGGTGTTTGTGACGCTTGGTTTGTAAACGCGATATCTCAAGATATCAATGATGGATAATTTTCACACTTTAAGTATAAAATTATCATATTGGGAGAAAGATCCCTATTGTTTTTGGTGGAGGTCAAAGGTCATTTGAGGTGACCAGAGGTCAAAAACCACAAACCTCGTAAACACGATATCTCTAGGTAGGAAACATGGATGCTTTCAATACTTGGTGCGTGGATGCTTTATAATCAGAAGTGGAACCTATTGATTTAGGTACAGGTCAAAGGTTATCTGAGGTCACCGGAGGAGAAAAAAAGAAATATTATTAAAAACTACTTGTAAACACGATATCTCAAGATAGCAATGATGGACATTCTTCGCACGTTGTATATAACTTTATCATATTAAAAGGAAGAACCTATTATTTGCAGTCGAGGTCAGAGGTCATTTTAGGTCATCAGAGGACAAAAACCGAAAACCTTCAAAAAACGATATATCAAGAGGCGATATATACTTGGTATATAGACGTGTTACTTTAAGAGAGAGAGGGAACCCTATGAGTTTTTTGGGGGTCGAAAGTCATATGAGGTCATCAGAGGTGCAAATACGAGAACCTCGTTAACAAAGAAGACAGTAGGGGCAGTAACACCAAATTGTGTCCGACGTTTCGTGACCAACGAAAAGTTAGGGCTGAACTTTTCTACTCTACCAAAGATAAAGTTATAGAGAACAACGTTCATTTTTATACAAGCATAACTGTTACAGTAATAATACTAATCTAAATTACCTAATTATGAACACTTGAAAAGGATGCTACGACTATAGCATAATCAGAAATACCATACAGTGAACGAGTGTTTTAATGGCGTAGTGGATTAGGGCCCGGTTTTTCACGCTGACGGTCCGGTCCTTCCTGAGGCATATCCCCTTTTTTTTTCGTCTTTTGTTTTTGTAATTCACTTTTTGGTACGGTACAAAGGTCATATGAGATCAGCAGAGGTCAAATTGTGAAAACATCGTAAAAATGATATATGCAAGAAGTATAAATGTGAGGCATGAACCGCAGTGCAACAGATCGCCCTCTCTCAGCAAGGAATAACTAAACCTATGGGCTTTCTGGTTATAGTTCTACAATCACGGATTTCAGGCCAGTCAATAGAAACTGAATCGCAATGGTCATGGGCATCAGTAAGTGCTACTTTTACTTGTAAATCGCTCCGGTAATGGATTTTCTTAATAGGGTGACTGCAGTCTGTACGGAAGGGGTGGAGAGTGATTGCAAAACACCGGAGAATCTCCTGTAAAAGTTTTTTTACTTGATGTAAATTCAAACCTAAATTCTAGGCTCATCAGTCCTGTATGCAGGCGGGAAAAGGGGGTAAAGCGTTTGATAGTTATGGTGATAAATCGTCAGTAGCCGGGTAAATCGGGTAAATACCTAGGAAGCCCCACTGCGTCTACTGTTTATCCGGGTTTATGCAGTATAATAACAAAACTAAAACTGATAAACAGTTGTTACATATTCAAGTTTCAATTGCATATCGACTCTTAATTAAGTATTTCGCACCGCTTCTGCCAATTGGCCTATAGGTCGAGGCTAAAAAGTAACAGAAAAATAACAGTAGCCTCACAAAATTACGGCAAACGGCCGAAGAATTTTGACTTAATTAAGAAAATTAAAGTAACCTAACCCATTACCTGTATAAGAAATACAAATTTAGACCAAATATATCAAATAACTTCAACAGCATTACAATTTGTTTTTTAATTCCAAATCATTCTTATAGTGAATACTCAAATTTGTAGACTAAAGTTAGCCTAAGTACTCATGGGCGGCGATCTTAGGGGGATAAGTGGGACGTGTCCCCCCAATATTTGAGAAATCGCCCATTGACTGTGAGTTTTTTACACAGTAAATTATTCGAAAATGTTGTTGAAAACAAATTGCCGCTCTTGCAAGTGTTTCTTATGTTACCCCAGACCAAATAATGAAAGTGACATATATAACTGCTTCGTGGAAAATTCATTTCATGTTTGAGAATCAAATTCCAATTTTTCCTGTGTCCAAATAATGATATTTATGATTTAATATGAAAAGTTTAATATCACAAGAACTTCCCCACCCAGTTTGTCGTGCTAGACTCAGAAATGTAAGGTCACTACAGGCGTAGACTATATTAATTAGCCGCAGAATTCAGCACCGTTACACCGGACAGGACCAGCTTTTACATTTACAATATTTGCTCAAGCCAATCATTACTGTTGCTCTGAAAGGGTCTTCTAACAGCGCAATCGCAGCTGCCCGGCTCAGCCCGTTTGCCCTTGTACTAAATCTCCCCTTTCGGATGAAATACAATAAGAAGAACACAGAAATTACAAATGGGTCCTACTCTAGATTTCCAAAATCCTGGCACCTTCCATTAGACCTTTTTATCAAACTTAGTTAATTTCAATTACCTTGGTAAAACAATGAACCAAGATGCATAACTGAATACACCTCCCCCGAGCCTGCAATGTCACTTAGCGAGGTTCAATTGCTCAAACTTTTCGTTTTATGAGTTGCAAGTTCTACTATAGATGCATGCCCGAAAGAATGTATTACCCTTACTAAGGCCTATATGGGTTCAATAGTGACGTAAGCGGCAGTCTCGGAAGCATTTTGGACCATTTTCTTATCATGTAACGTTCTACGCCAACTGATATTGGCATTCCGCTTATGAAGGGCGTACTCGGACAATTGTCCAATTTTTGATGTGACCCCTAGTAAAAAGTAATTTAAAAGGTTGCGTACAATGCTCTAACACTGAGGGATGACGCAGGGAAGGTTATCGGTCTATATTTACTAGATGGTAATAGGATGTTTATTTTTTTCCATTAATCGAATCCCGTTCAAAAATGATTCATCAGGTTGTGATAATAAAGCAACTGGTAGAACAAAAAAGAGTAAAGTGCGAGTAGAGTGACATTAAAAATAATGTCAAGTGAATTTCAACATTTTGTTTAAATGTAGTAGGCTGTAAATTAAGACTTAACTACATTATACCAGCATATGCTCCAGAAGTCAATGCATCTTGCATTTAAAGCTTGACTCTCCTCAAAGCTATGGCTAAGCCCTTATCAGAAAAGTAACATGAACAACACTTTTCACTGCAGAAGGTACTTCTACAGTTGTTTTTCTATCAAATAAATCTCTAATTTTACGTTATGCTTTTACAGCTAAGTTAAGGCCCATGGTTTCCATATTCCCATTTATTTTGTGAGAGAGAGAGTGCACATTTTAACAATAAAAGAAATGTGCAATGTAAGTTACAGAACTAGTGACCGCAAAAACAAAATATACATTTGATAATTCGGCTAAATAATTTAGGCTGTTTAAATACCAACTCTAAGACAGTCTTAAGTTGATAAATAGATATAGAATCAGTCTAAGAAATCCCTGATTTTTTGGAGAAGAAACTGCTATTAAACTGTTCCACTAAGGGTACTTTTTGCTACTTCCGCCTAAAATTAATTAAATATATAATCATGTATACCATAGCCTTACCATTCTATAAATCACACATTCAAATAAAACGGCAATCTATTAATGTTTCAGCTCCATCCTCCTACACTCACCGTTTTTTTTAAATTTATACACCAAAATCTGGTGGTAAGCAAATTTAAATTAACTAACGAACCTATTTAGCAGTATTATATCTTCTTAAGGTAGTTGAATTATTGATACAAATTTTAAATGTAGATCTGAATTAAAAAGTTTTTATGTGTCATTAATTTGTCTAGGAAGCTTTGTTTTATTCAACACCCTCCCCTGATAGGTTGTATTCAATTTATGCTACATTTTTTTAGTTCTTAATTTTGTTTCATCTCAACCACAATAATTTAATTCATTCCAATGCGTTCGTGGGTACTTTTCCTTTTGTTTTTGTATTGCAAACAACACATTTATTTTTCAACACCACACAGTAAATGTCTTTATTCCCGTTTCCCGTTTTAATGCAAATATGATTGCAGACATTCTCCTTGCCTATAATAATCCAAGCAGTAAATATTTGTCCAGTTCCAAATTGTATTTGACTTCGCCGTCAATAAGTTCTATTAGACAAACACCATTCCACGGCTATCTTCTTTGATTCATTATTATGTTATATAGACAACATTAAACTATCCTCATCAACACCCTGCAGTCTCTCAATTCTCACTTCTTTTTTAATGGAAATAACAGTCGTATATTCTCCTGCTTATAATAATCCAAACTAAAACCTATCCCAAAGACATTCCGACAACAATACCAAAATATCTGATTTAGATTTATTACTTTGACATGGCCCCTTCCTTTCCTCACAGTTTTCCATCGAGTATTTGCAGCTATCCAACTGTCTCCAATCGGTGGACCTCTCTACAGAAGCTATCAGGACCTCCTCGGGCCTGGCCCTCACTTCAAGGATTCGAGTCAAGAAGTTAACGGTCAATCTGTCCAACAGAGATATGACAGAAGATGAAGCCATTGATATTTTACAGTTTGCGTCAATGTGTCCGTCATTACGTGAGCTATGGTAGGCAACTGATGAAGATTTTATCAATACAATGTAACGCTGACCAGTATTAGTTTTCTTAATATTGGTTTATACTTGATTAGTAACAATTAAAAGTGAAACATTTTACTTGAAATGTCTAAACTATCCTTGCAAAAAATTGTGTGGCAAAAGTTTCATTACCACACTTGAAATACTGTGGAAAACTATGGTGGGGTGTGAAGAGTAGTAAAGTTTCTGTAAACTTTTGCATGGCAATGTGCCTCATTAATAAACAGGTAACACACGTTTCCAAAGTGGCACGCCTTGACCTGCATTTCCACAGGTTGGACATGAGCCAATGTGTGGAAAACCAAAAGCACGTCTTAACCCAGGTAACGTGGCAAACTGGGCTAAAGTAATAGTAAAGTGTGGAAATGTGTGGTGCTGAGTAAAGTAAATTCAATAATTCGATTTCTTTCACTAACATTGTTTGTCACACTTTTCCCTTGTTTGCCACATGTGTCAACTTGACACAGCTTTTCCCACTTTGACCCAGGTTTCAAGCTGTGACAATCATGCAGGGAAAAGCTTGGTCCTGTGTGTCAGATTGATTCCAATGCCACATGTGTCACCACTCAAAACCACACTTTGTTTCCTTATGAATGTTCATGTGCCCTGCCACATGTGATTACGTGCGTTCACGTGTGGCATGCCACACGTTTTTCTGTAAGGGTGGCCTTAATGTATTAATGTTCAGGGGATATTGCCAAATGTTTTATAGCAGTGTTGTTAGGTAAAATAATATTTATAGCTTTAGCTAAAGCAGGTAAGGAAAATGTCGAAGCCGGCTTGGTTATAGACGATGATTAGTTTATTTTTAACATGATAATCAACATTGCTGATAGTTAATTGCAAGTATATTAAGTAAAGAAACGTAGGTTAAATTTTATGGTAGCTTATTTTGTACTAGAGAGGAAGAATACCAGATTCAATGGTGTTCACTTTAAAAAAAAATAAAAAAAAAATATTTTGTAGATGAAAAAAGAGTAGAATTCCAAAATTTGAAACATTTAGTTGTTGATAATTTCAGATTACTATAAAGACATTGACTGCCAAAAAATTACAGAGTGAATAATCATGTTTTTTTATTACTGCACATGGTGAAAAGTATTTAAAAAATCAGAAAACAGAATTTGAAGATAGCAAATGTGTGGCAGTGTATTCATTTTAAGCGTTTTATGACAGCTTTGATGAACATGTTCATTTAAACATACAGTCCGATGTCTTTGATCAAAAGAAGTGAGTGACCTGTAATACAAACGAAAAATGAACCAAACAGATTTATGTAAGGGTCATCTCATGAAAATTGCTACTGTTCTTGTTCTTCGTGTGCGCAAGTGGGGCCCATGGTAGGATTTGGTATGATAGGACTTAATTTCACTTTAATTTCAGTTCATAACTACGGATTTCTTCACTCATTTAATATCCTAACATTCTCAGTGCAGTGAAAACTTGCTACCATTTCCATAAAACATCTGAAATCATCATAAATGTTATTATTGTACTGTCATGGTTCCCTAAACACATACTCCTCCTCCCTCTTCCCTGTGCTCTGTTACGTCAAACTTCCTACTACTAGAGTATGCTCCCAGCATGGTCAAGTGGTTAGAGCATCCGACTTGCAGCCGGAAGGTCTAGGGTTCGACCAAACTCTTCAAAAATGGAACCTGCTGCTATTGTGCTTGGTGCTCATCAGCAATGGAATAGGGATAACAAGCTAATGAGCCACTTCTGGAAAAAAGGCCGTAGCCGGCCCGACTCAAACCAATTGGTTAGAAACTGGGCCGTAAAACGTCATCTAACTAGGGCTGAAATTTTCATACTATTCCAAAGATAAAGTTAAAGAAAAAACAATTATTATTTTGCAAGCATACCTGTTACAGTAATAAATCGAATTTGAATTACCCAATTATGAACATATGATAAGGATGTGGTGACTATTGCATGATATGAAATACTGTACGCTTAACAAGTTCTTTTATGACGTAGTGGATTAGTGCTTGGTTTCTCACACAGACGGTCAGGGTTCAAATCCTTTTTGAAAATGTTCTTTTATTTCATTTTTTGGTATTCAATTTTTGGTGGATTCAAAAGTCATGTGAGGTCATTAGAGGTCAAATTGTGAAACATAGTAAAAATGCAAGCAGCATAAATCTGAGGGAGGAACCTCAGTGTAACAAAGCAGCCCCTTTCGGGAAGGAATCACTAAGCCTTTGCGCTGTCTTGTGTATGTCACAAAATATGCAAGTAGTTTATCTTCCAAAAGGAACTGCGTAGAACAAAGAAGCGTTTTTCATCAACTTAAAAGAAAATTTTAGATGATAATTACCCTTTACTTGCTTGATTACAGCGCTTTTTAATTGATTGTCAGTAATGCCTCCTATGTGTCAATTATATTACGTTTTAGTCGCATTTTTGTAGACTAATTTACCCAAGAAACAGTTTCTTTTTTTGTTGTTTTTAAGACCTCACGTAACAATAATAACGAACGTACTTCATGTGCATGTGCATCTGTTGTTCATGTTGGGGGCGCTGTTGATGTTGAGAGCTACGCTCCCTTGCATCGGTTACAAGGAGGCTGCAACTGAACTATTTACATTTGAAAGATTTGGGCACATATGGAACTTGCGAAATTTCCTATACCGTGGCTTCTGTCTCATGTTATATGACATTGACATTGTCGCAAGGTATATTAGTTGAACTTTTTGTCTTAATATCGTTAAACGGGTCATTAAGAGGGTAATGTTTCCACCCCTCCCCTCCGGGCGTGGTTTATTTGCATTAAAGGGTATCAAGAAACAAATAATGCGACAAAAAGCAATTTCAAGCTCAACAGTATAAGTTGCAAATTTCAACTCCTCGAACGGAAACTGGCAAGTCTTAAGTACGTTATATAAATAGGCTTGTTCCACTTGGCCCAGCCCGTATTTTGGGGAAGTGAATGCCTCCGAAAAGTAGCTTGCTTTAGGTTGTCAAATATCGCATAAATAAGAATACTTTTTCAGGGGTTTCCTAAATGCGTAAATCAATTAAGGACTGTTTGGTCTTCTGCAGTGATTTCAGATTTAGAGAATACTGGTTGCGACTTCAGGGGTTAAAATATTTCGGTCAGTGTAAGTCCCACCTGCCTAGAGACTAGAGCAAAAAAGGAAAGAAATAAAATAAAGAAATAAATAAACATAATATCACGTTGATAAAAATGTCCGCCATGACTTCATTAATGGAAACCTGCAACCGAGGCGTACACGGATCCGTAACATCCATACAGAATTAGCTACTAAGACCCCTGCATGTTAGGTAACAATTTATCATACTGGCAATATATTACGATACAAAGGACGTGACATAACAACCGTAAGGTTTCCTGCTAAAAGGAAATATAATAATGTGGTACACAAAGTTCTTTAAGTTCACAAAGTTCATTCTTTAAACAATACTTTACCAATAAAGAATGATAATAAAATCAAAATAAGACAAAAAAGGCATGGTAGTTTTATTTTCACAAAATGAGGTTTTCACAAAAAGAAATTCAGTTATTTTTGATCAACATCAGTGGCGTACGCAGGGAGGCACTGGGCCATACCTCCCTCACGGATGCCGATTTCTTTTTTAGTTCCTAAAAATACGTAAATTTTTTTAACACAAATTTTACTTGAAAAGGTAGCATATGTGGCACCAGATTGCATGCACGGACACCGAATTTTTCAAAATTTTCCAAAGGGGAGGGGCCTTCTCCTTAGACTCCTCCCCCAGGCCGGTGATTCTTTTTTCTTCCTTAAAATAAGTAATATTTTAACACAAATTTTACTTCAAAACGGTAGCATAACCTCACCAGATTGCATGTGAGTGCACTCACATTTTTAAAATTTGTCAAAGGTAGGAAGGAGGGACATCCCCTTCCCTTAGACCCCTCCCCAGGCCGTCGATCGTACAACATACTGCTCCTTCCCCTTGACAGACATCCTGGGTACGCCGCTGATCAACAATTAATTGAATTGAATATGTTTTGGGGTGGATAAAGCTAATGCTTGAGCTCCTTCGTATAAGACTGAATGGTGTTATAATTATAACATTTATAGCTACTTTCTTCGTATGCTATGTTGGTCTGTTGTAAAAGCAGTATTTTGCTTTAAATAAAGACAGGGTTAACTTAAGTGCCCAATATTCTGCCTAAACTTAACGTCCAAGTAATCAAACTTTTTTCTTTCTAATGTGTAAAGCTTAAAAACAAAACAAAGAAAAAAAAAAACTAGTTCTCGTTAAAAGGTGATGATTGTTCTACTAATTTTAAAATAACATTTCACAAGGTTGCTGCTCAAAGTATGTACTGTATCGGAGCGCTTATCGTGCTTTATAAGAACAAAAAGCTTAATAGATTTTTTTTTTTCAAATAATGGTGGGAAAACTCGATTTAATAGCAACTACTTAAGGACAGAGAAATACGTTCCTGACTCAAAACACTTCGGGAAAAATATTCTTTTTCATAACATTAGAGGAAAGGGGTGAAATGTAAGATATAAGCAACTTTTTAACCTCATACCCCAGCCTTTACATTTCAATGCATCAGATGCACCCCTGTATATCAAACCTTTAATTTTAAGCTTTTTGCAAATTGAAAAGCAAAATAAGTTAACAATCTGACTATCTTTCATTGTAAGATTGTGTCCGATATAAAACGTCATATCACATTAAACACAGCACGTTAAGTTGTCGTAGACAAATCCATGTTCAAGTCATGTATAATTTTTCATTTCATTCATGTCATTATAGTGTCGGCGTCTTTCCTTACTGTTGTTTGAATACCAGTTCTGAGGACTTTGTAGCAACAAA
Source organism: Holothuria leucospilota (assembly GCA_029531755.1). Classification (NCBI taxonomy): domain Eukaryota; kingdom Metazoa; phylum Echinodermata; class Holothuroidea; order Aspidochirotida; family Holothuriidae; genus Holothuria; species Holothuria leucospilota. The sequence continues at coordinate 134,727 of JAIZAY010000056.1, forward strand.
TGTAAAACCCCTCATCCAGATTATCCCACTATGGTACAAGCTACGGTACCTTGTTCCGGATTATTATATCTGTAGTCTACGTGAATTAAATTAACGATATTCTGTTTTATCATCTCCTCAGGTATAAAGAATGTGTTCCTCCTCGCTCATTTAAGGAGGGTCCTACCCTATCAACTCTCAGATCAAGGAATGTTGAAGGTAATTATAATATTAACATCGTGCTTTTGAAAAAAAAAGTTGATTGGACTGTTTGAGACGGACCTTTGTCAAAATTTGCACGATATCACACAGACTGTTAGCATTCGTGAATCGTAACCATTCATTCAAAATTTGATAAGGGACTTCCCAATTGCAGAAAAGACACCCCTGACAGAATTATAAGCCATACGTGCTAACAGAAACATAAGCATACTGGATACGACAAGTTGCACTTGGCAAATGGTTTTTTCAAAGAAGCATATTTGCAAAGGTATGAAGCTTTGCATTTGCAAGGAGTAACTACATCCGGAGTTCAATTACAATCAAATAAAACTAGTTTCATTTCATTATAAACCAAAAGAGTAACTGAATAATTTACGTACACGCAAATGCACGGGCGGATAGGTATTTCACCTACGAGTTATTCAAGGAACATAAGATGGCAGAAAAGTGTTTTATTCCATGCACCCTCTCCATTTTCCTGGTTACATTTTTAATATCGAAGATTCCACTCCAGATATCACAATAAATGCAATATATTTGTGTTTTCATACGCGCAGGTATGAGATAAGGTAGGAGGAGGGGGGAGGGGAGGGGCAAGGAGACGGAACGTTTAAGACCGAAGGGATCCAAGCAAAAGAGGAAACATCTTGGGAAAAATTGAAAATTCATAAGTACTTAAATGCAATTCATACTTACTTCCTTTAAAGTACGTTTATAGACAATGTGATATCTTCAGAGTTTAAAAAAAAATTCACAAAAAAGACAAAAAAGGGCTGCTCTTTAATCCAAAGTGCGTAAGTGAAAGAAAAATACTTTAAAATCCACTTTTTGCCTTGGGGGCTTAGTCCGCCTCCTCTCCTTTTCTTGCCGTTATATATTTTTCAAAGGTGCCTTTGAAATCCACACTGACGACGTTTCTATATTGTATTATCACGTTTCTTTGGAACCTATGGAATTGTTCGTGGTAAAATATACTTTCACTTTAAATAATATGCAATACCATGGACCTTATTAACCAACAGGTGTTCTATTGTGTGATCTGTGGAAACTTGGTGTATCTCATAACAATTTGCATGATCAAAGCAGGAATACTTATGTAAGGCAGAGGGTTGGCATGAACCCTTGCAATATATCTGTTCTCTACTTAAAATAAGTATAGGAGTGCTACTTTGGTGAGAAATTTTTGGATTTTAATAAGTCCCTTTAACAAAAAGATATCGGGTATATTCAAAATTGATAACGAAACTATGATTGCATCATCGCATCGTTTTACGAGGTCAACAGTCTTCAGACAGGGGAGGGGACACTTCTTCATCAGAATGGTGATTTGGCACCGGTATTTTAAAAATACGTTCTTTATTTTTAGTCTTAGGAAGGTTTTGATCCATTATCCAACGTGTATTGAACACTCGATACGAAAAAAAAAAAAAACAAATCGTGCAACTTGGTTCAGTTAAAGTGCTAGGGAATAATTGACCTTGCCCTTTTCCTTTTCAGGGATATTGCCTTACTGCATTAAGCGTAGTTGAAAACAGATTTCACTATGTATGTAGATCATTTATCCTAATAGGCCTAGACAGGACTGATGTCACCACTGATGCAGCTCAGGTCACAGTATTTTCTTAATTCACATAAAGTCTACTTGGACATTTGCACAAGTGTGCGCTTGCTTTTTTTGAAAAAGGCCAAAAAGATGCTCACCTTATGTTATTGTCACGTTAATCTGGATCACATGAAGTATACTAGGAAATTGTAAAAGACTTCGTTTTTGGTCTTCGTTCCCGAGGTTACCCAATGACATTCTCGAAAACGAAGATTAGAACAAAAATACCTTTTAAGCAAACCGTAGCGAGACAAGTTACTCAAGCGGGGGCGGAGGGCGAGGCAAGCCAGGCAGAGTTGCTCTTTTGGTATTGTTAGTCAATATACTGCAGCTTTTGTTTTTTGAATGGAAGCTACTTTGCTGCATATAGACCGTAGAAACATCGTATCAACATTAGTAATCTATGAATATTACATACGTAATATACCAAACGCTTATATACTCGATGAACAGAATCCCGTATGCATGCTGGTTGGAAGTTGCGTTGCTCGCATGAATTTTGCTCGCATCCGTGTAATATTTTATTGTGATGCATTACCGAGGTAAACTTAGACATAACCTGGTCATCTTACATGTAATGGCATATTTATTTGCACGCCTATACTTGTCAAAGAACGGATACAGTTACAAGTGTAAATCTGTATACAAATTAGCTTTCCTTTTTATGAAAACATAAAATTCCAGCATTATACTTAGTCCAATTGCTCACTATTAAACTCATAATTTAACTTATGTAGCAAATATACCATTAAATAACTCATAACTCATACTTACCGATCAGACGATTACCAATACCGAGCGAGTGTTACCGTACACAATGCGGTATTCACCGCAATGGGTTAATGACCAGCATAGACCTGCATCACTGATTCTTACAAAAATTACGACTTAAAATTTAAGCTCAATTTCAATCACTCCAATAAGAATAAGTATACCCTGACACCTGCTATCAGTAGGCGAATATATGTTCAAATCACATTCAGAGGTACTTGTGGGGTACGTAAGAGGAGGTTTGCAAGAAATTGCTGATTTAGCAAAACATCTTTTAGGCGACTTATTCCCAGTAAAAGTGCGTTCACACCAAAAACGCGCGATTCCCGCCGCGGGAAACGCGGCGTTTCCCGCAAAACAGAGGGTTCCCACTGCATCGGGAAAACGCGACGGTTCCCTCAGCGGGCTTTTGATAGTCACTTGTAAAATAGCCTACGTCTAAGATGATGTGGGACATTTGCTGGCTCTTTGTGTACACGCACGGTCCAAAAATATACCAATAATTAAAAAGGGAATGTAAACTATGTTTTGGTAAACCAAATTTACAAATCAACAACTGTTTAGTGAAATGGTAAGGGAAGAAGTCGACATGGATACTATTTGTACTCTCTACATGTAAACGAGTGACTACAGTGACCACTCTTTTATACTGTGGAATTCGATTCAGATTCCACCCTCTTTGGAGTGGTAATTAACTCTAATTGAGTAAAAATGTCACTCGACGGAGTGTGGAATGTCACTCAAATGCGAGAGTGGTCACTGTAGGCACTCTTTTTGCCGAGAATTTCACTCTTTTACATTTAGAGAGTAATGAAAAATGAGATAACACCTTAAGCAGTTTTAAAGTGTGATTCTTTTCTGTCGCGCATCAGCGTGACACAATCTTCGACAGTACTAAAATACTTGTTACTGTATACGCCTTTCATCTCTTTGGACATCTTAATTACAATATTTATGTCAAAGTTTAATCAAATAACCTAATTTCATACGTCCAAGAAGCTCGATCCAACATCATCAACAATCCAGAGTTGGCTTTTGTAAAAAGGGGGATGGAGGTGGTGGGAGGTTTATTTGTTGCATAGGCCTATTTAACTATTCAAAGCCATTTTAAGATACTGAAATAGGCCCTACTTCATTCTAATGCTCGCAATTTTGTGAATACCACATAGCTTCGTCAAGCTTTTACCCTTAGCCTCTGTATTTGCCCCAAGATCCGTACCCATCAATATCATTGAATTACAGCCCAAGGACCGAAACTTTAGGGTGCGACTCATTCCGTCCTGCATAAATGAAAATTATTTGATTTTCCCTCAAAAAAAAGCTACCCTGCAAAAACATGCAACAAATAATCAGTACAGAGTAGGAATAGAGACATTACTTTGCACTGGCCAAACCGAACAAATCAAGATTTGTTTCGCTATTTCACCTTATATGTAATTCTTAGAAACCATTGAGTTCCTAATTAGTTCTAATTTTGTCACAAAAAATTGGGAATTTTCTCTCAGCTTCGACTTTCAAACATTTAACTCTCCAACATCCTCCTCAGCCATCATGCTCTGCAGTTTGCACAGTACAATGAAAAATCCAAACACCTGTGTGTCAAGAACCTTATTGTATGGCGAGCTACTATTGTTCCCGAACAGAAATCGCACGATTCCCGCTTTGAATCAGTCTGAGATCGATCGATGCGGGACCCCCCGTGTTTCCCGCAAAACGCTTTTCGAAACGCGATTTTGGTGTGAACGGGTCCATAGAAATACGTACAAGGTGATTTTCTCTGCGGCTTTTCTCTGCGCCGCAAAACGCAGCAGATTTCGATTTTGGTGTGAACGCACCTTAAATAATTGTGACATTTTACACTCTTTCGAACGCCATGTATATAGATGTTAAGACGTTGATCACAAATACTGTAAGGGGCCTTTGTGATTCGGTATCGGCGGTTTATTCTCCTTGCAAGCAGGCTGTCAGAGGGCATGAGAGGGTTGGGTTAATGCATTTTTCAAGTAAAGAGTTTTGTTCAATTGTATTACTTCAAATTGAGATGCTGCACTATGTAGTCATTATCGAAGGATTTAGTAGATTTAGTAGATGTGACCTCCTATTTGACACGACCTTAGCACCTTGAGAGAGCGTTACATTCATAGATTTGATCAAACATTTCATATTGTACCCCACGAACCTTAAACAAAAGAGAAGCACTGCAATTACCACTTGGAAGACAATCACTCGAAGAAGAAGATAAATTGGGAAAGATACAAACCTTCAAATTTGCAAGTTTTAAGCCACCCGAAAATTAGAATAGTCGGTTACGTACAGTAACAACAAAGTTACTGGCCGAAGAGCCCAGTGGGGCCAGAACGGGAGGGGTGCGTGCCTCCCTCAATCGATTTTCGAAAATGTGGGATGGGTTTTTTTTTGTTACATAAACCGAAAAGGGTTTTAAGCTATAGATTCTAAAGGGGCAGCGTGAGGTGTGATCTTGCCTCAGTGATAGATGCATTTTATTTATTTTCCATCACAATCGTTCGCAAGATATCGAATTGGGAAATTGTTGTAAGTCTTTTACAATCTATCAAATTCTTCTCTCGCTACTTACTCTTTGACCTTCAGTTCTATTCTTTCTTTAAAACCATCCCAAACTTATTCGTTTCAATGTACGGGTAGGTTTTTTTTTTTTTTCATTTTTTATTTATTTAAACAGAGTGCCACCATCAGTTGGTGCGCTGCTTGTCAACAACCATTTTAGCAACAAATGTCTATCAGATTACTAAAGAGGACACTTTCCGGACCTTATAAGTTACAAACTAGCATTAGGTTTTGTTTACCAAATTTTAGAGTCTATCCTTGATTTTCGGCAACCCTACCGCAAGTTTTAAGATGACCGTTCTGCTTTACCTTTTGGCGTAGAGAACAGAAAATTTGAAAATTTCAGTACTAATTAGTTCTTAAAATGCATTTCGTGGAATTCGCCGATCATGGCGACTCTGTGCCTAAACAGAGTAACTTACTGTTGCTTCACTTTTCATAAAGTCGACCAGTGAGCTTACTGCAAACCTGCCTGTTTAGCACATCCCTTTATTATTTAACAGTATGTTAAAAACGTACACTCTTTATAGACATAACCTGTTTCAATTTCCCCAAGCCGCACTCCATTAGCTCGGTATGGTCAAATATTTCGCAGGGATTGCAGGGAGTAGAACATGTACAAAACGACTCTGACGTAAAATTAAATCGCTGTGTCTTTTGACTGAAGTTTCTGTATTACTTGATAGAGTATGTTTAAATTTAGACAGCATAGTATTAATATGTTATGAATGGTAGACAAATCCATATCCAGGGTCTAGAGTACTTTGCCGTGGTATTCAATGTTGTGGCAGATGCACCGATTTATCTTTAAACTATTTCCGACTACTTGCAATGATAAGTTTACACATGAGAGATTTTATATTTTGTATTCGCATTCTACATAGTATTCTATAGCTATGTTTAACCGGTGCGAAGTTATTATGAAATATTTGGCTACAGGGAAGCACAAAGTGTGTAATTAATAATTCAAAAAATTATTATTATTTTTTTTTTTTTGCTAGCCTTTTCTCTTCTTTTGTTGTTTAAAGGTAAAGTATTTCTCGTTTTCAGGATCTAATCATTTCTTTTTTGTTTCAGTTTTTTGGCAGTGGTCTAAAGATACACTATGGTACATACTTAGCCTACAGTCAGGCCGATGGCAGGTAATATGCTCGATATCGTTCACATTGTTCACATATTATCTACATTGAACAATGCCATTAATGTCATTAAAGGATCTATGTAAATAATTAGGTGTTTTGAAAGAATTATAATTAGAAACACTACGTTGAAAAACTAACATTTAGCTTCAGGCAACATAAGATATGTTAATATTGTTTATACAATTAGACTGCTACTACATTTGACATCCTCTCCCCTTTAACGTTTTGTCCTTTTTAAAGGGGACAGGGTTAATATTTAAACCCCTATTTGCAGAAAGGAGGGTGTCTGAATTATACATTTTTATTTAGCGGGCAGAAAGCTCTTTGTTATTTGAGAGACATTAGGGAGTGAAAATTTCATGTGAAAGTTTCCTTGAAATAAAAAACATACAAAAAGTAGGTAATGCTGTACATAAATTACAGTTTAACCCCTTTTGGGACGTAAACCAGACCACTGGCTAATTTGACATAAGAAGAGGACGTGAAACGTGGTGGATAATGGTAATCAGATCAGACCTTCACTGATCAGAAAGTTATGAAGGACCTACTTTCGATTTAAAATGTCATGAGGATCTTATAATACTCAAACAGGTACTTTAAATGGACAATAGCTGATCTCATTTTCTTGAATTATCGCAATGTACTTCTCAGTTAGGCCAAGGAAGCTATTTTGTTATGACAAAATGTTAAAATATAAATAGAATGCATATGCGATTGACGTTTAATCGCTAATTCGTCCAACTAGCAGACATTCTTCCCTACTATTCTCCATCTAAAGGTGCGTTCACACCAAAATCGAAATCTGCTGCGTTTTGCGTGCGGGACGAGGAAAGTTTGTTCCCAGGACAAAAAAGGGCAATTTTATTTCAATGAAAATTTAGAAAATGGCCCCATTCGTTCTGAGATAACAAATTTCGCGTCCCGCCCGCAAAACGCAGCAGATTTCGGTTTTGGTGTGAACGCACCTTAACGATTAGGCTACTAGGCGATTGAGATTCGAAAGGTGTGCATTTTCACCTATCAAACCGTTCATTGTCCTTCTCTTTATTTAAAATGCTTTCCGGCGGATCTTAAATGTATGCGTACATTATAACATTAGTATTCTAATCTGTTTTTTTTTTTTTTTTTTTTTGCGAAAGTGATTCATTTTAGTCACAACGTAATGCATGTCAAATGAGGACGGAGTTAAGAGATTTGGTATCATGCTTTTCCTACATTTTTTGTACATCATGGCTGTCAAAATGTTTATAGATAAGTTCCCTCTTGAATCACTTTGTTATTGTTAGTAATATTTCCATCTTAACTCTACCCCTGCAACTCTTGCATAAAGCTCACGGTGACGTTAAAACCAAACTTGTAAATCACCAGAAATGTTTGAAATATTTACGTTAAAGGTAGTAACTTCTTCTAAATATTCATTTACCAACCAATTGGATAATAGACCATTAACAAATCAGCTGCATGTTTCTTAAGCAATACTGTACAGCAATCAATAAAACTTCGTTAATTAAAGACCCTTGCTCTTCCCATTTGAAAGACAGACTGTCATCACCCCAAAGTATATTTTTAGTGTACTATGTATATCAAAATTCTCAGTTGGTGACTGCTGTTTGATTGACATCAAAGTTTCAAAATTTGAAAGATGCAGAGTAGCTCACATTCCACACAAGGCAGAGAGAGTACATTTATTACTTTTTATAGCCTTGTGTGCTCACCAGGACATGGCCTTAAGCAATAAAACAGGTTTATACTTGCACAAGGAAGAGCCTCATACAGTTATGGGAGGAGCTAGAAGATGCATAGTTGGGAGAATTGGAACTGTCTGGGATCATGAAAATTCCCCTTTAATCAATTGCATTCAGTGACCACACAAAGATTTAAAGGACTTCCAGTTTAATACTTACAGCCAGTTCATTTTGCTTCCATTTTAAGTTTCCAATCTAGTTTTGTAATTAAGAGGATGAATCCAAATTTCAAATTGTTGAACAATGAATAGTGCAAATAACATTCATGACACTTTATTAAGAAATGTAGCTGGCTTATTCATACAACAAGGAAATGCATCCCATATTCAAGTTGCATAATGTGCAGTTTGCCATTATGCAATTATTCCTACATACATTTTCTATCTGTTCAACATTTACAATGCACACTCGGATACAAGTTAAATTTAGTGCCCTCCTCAGATGATATCAAGTAGTCTTGTTTATATTTCCCTCCAGAATGGGAAGAATGGACCAGAACCAACATCAGAAGAATTTGAAAGAGCGGTAATGTACCGTTCAATTCATTGTTCCAACTGTGTATATCAAAGGTTACATCAAGTGGCTAGGCGCACTCCATGTTCTCCTATTAAAAAAGTTAAGATATAGCAGCCACAAAAATAACGATTAAATACAGGGACGTACCTAGACTTTTTCAAGGAGGTTGCGAGATCCAGTTTCGCCGACTAAAAATGGTTTATGGTCGCTTTTTTAACTTTTGTTGAACCATCTTGTGGATATATCCGAAGGTGTCTATATGCAACATGGACTGCAGCCTGGAAAACCCACCCAAAATAAAGCTGACATTGTACATTCCGTTTCTGTGACATTTGGACACTTTTATACTAGCCTGTTGATGAAACGCAATTGTAAATGGGTCATGGATAGTGGCAGGGATTGCATGAAGCTTTTAAAGAGTTATATTACTGAAGCTGCCTCTCGGGATTATAGGTGTAATAATGCATATTTAGATAATTACCAGGTTTTGTCGAGGACAAGTCGAGGGGACGTTTGAGTAACCAGGGATACATTTGACACAAATAACCCGTCGACTGACAAGATAGGAAAAAGGGTCAGACTACAACAAAATATATCATCTCCAATCTATCGGTATATTTTTGCCAAAGCAGAGCATAATGAAAAAAAAAGTAACTTTCCCCGTGCGCAGCGTGCGAAAGTTTTGAATGTTAAGCGATCAGAGAGTGGCAATTAAGGAAGACTGCCTGGAGGCGGTTATGGGCACAAATGGGAAGAAAGCTCTCATACAATAGGCTGCAATATCACATTTGGCATAACATAAATACTTAATATACTATTGTTAAGTCCTGATTTACAGGCAGTATTTGGAGAGAGGAATTACGCAAGAACAGCAAAAAAGCCAAGTAAAAAAAAAAAAGGACACAGAAAAGAAAAATTGCAATCTTTGAGGAAACCAAAAAGCCCCAAACTGTAGTGATTCCTTGCCAAAAGGAGTGCTTTGTTTCACTTGGATCCATCCCTTAAATATACTACCTTTTACTGTGCCATTTTTACGATGTTTTTACAACTTAATCTCTGCTGACCTCACTGCCCTTTGAACCACACCAAAATTGAAAAACACACAGTGAACAAAAGAAAGTGTTCTGGGAGGACTCTCAGGCTGTCTCTGTGAGAAACCGAGCACTATTTGACTACACTATCAGAGAAGTTGTTAAACGTATGCTTTTTCAAAGCATGCTATAGTCACAACATACGTAACACGTGTTCATAAGTAGTTCAATTCAGCCTTAACTTTTATTTGGTCACGAAACGCCGGACACAAGTTGGAGGTAACGACCACTGTGTATTTTGTTTACGAAGTTTTCGTAGTTTCATCTCTCTCTCCGTCTCCCTCTCCCTCTCGCTCTCGCTCTCGCTCTCGCTCTCGCTCTTGCTCTCGCTCTCTCTATTTCAAATGATCTTTGACCTCCACAGAAAACTATAGGGATATTTCCCTCACTATGATAAAGATATTTATCTTATCATGCATGAAAATGGTCCATCAGTGCTATCTTCAGATATCGTGTTTGCATTTTTTTAGAATTTCGTAATTTTACTTCCGGTTACCTTAGGTAACCGTTGACTTCTACCAAATCCGTCAGGGTTCATCTTCCGATTATAACGTATCCGCATGCTTCTTACCTACAAATATCGTTTTTACGATGTTTTCGACTTATGTCCTATGGTGACTTCACATGACATTTCACTTCCACCAAATACGATAGGATAATTCCTCTAAATATGGTAATTCTTTATTCCAAAGTTGGAACACATCAATCGTTGCTATTTTGAGATGTTGCGTTCACAAGCAAAGTGTCACAAACTCACATACATACAAACACACATACTCTCCAGTGGGATTGCAAGATTACTTTCGCCTTTGGCAAGGAATCAATTTTAAGAGCAACTGTCAGAGCGAACGACCTCTATCGGGCGCAATTTAACATTATAGTATCGTATTCATCATCTGCATGCCAACAATACGATTTGATCGTCAGTCTGGGATACGCACCATTCAACAAACAAAAGAGAACAAGCTTTTCGACTGAAGATGAAATACCAGACTTAAAGGGACTCTTAAGTCTGTCAACGTTATTGTAACTGCATATATGGGATTGCATATTTAGCTGTAGGTCTATGTCTTACAATGACAGATAGCAGTTTGAATAAAGTTTATAAAATTTCGAAAAAGAAACTATGTAATAAAATGATTTATCTTTGCTGATCGCATACCGGGCGGCCTGGTTATGAACAATACATTTTCCCACAGGCTATAATTTAATGAAATTCATGTTACATTTGATACTTTCCTCAGAATCTAAGGGATGTTAGATGTTACGCGCGTTTACAAAACCATCGTGATCAGTGTAATAGTAACGATAAAGGCCTAGTATTGAAAAACTGTGTTTTAAAGCAGATTCAAGCATTTTGCGATCCTGGAACTTAATTTAAGTGACACTGCTGAAGTTACATCTATGGCTTTTTTCGAGTTGAGGAACGATGGACTAATAGAAACAATGGCGGGCTGTAGTACACTGCGCGAAGCGCAAAAATTTTCTTTTTTTCAAAGAACAATTCTCAAAATTGCCAACCTAAACACCTAGAAGTCGTAAAAACTTTGGTTGCTCATAAAGTTGTCAGACAGAAAAGATTTTCTTCTCTCTTTTGTCCCTTTTCCGAGAGGTAATTGACCGGCGTATCCTAAAGTCTCACCATAACCCCAACAACACCTACAACCTCATACCCAAACCCATTATGATGAAAGTATGAAAAAGAATCTAGTTTGAGGATTAAAAATGACCTCCACATTTATCAAAACTCATCATGCGTCAAGGTAAGCCTATTACAACAATTAATTCCGTCATGTGATACCAGCCAATGAGGAAGGGAAAGTTAAAAGGCAGTCTTTGCCATATGTACATGATTGTGTGGACAATGAACAGCGCCAATGGCTAGTGTCCTCGATTCATTTCGAAACTCCAGCTATATATTCTTTCACGGTTGATCGTACTTACAATATAATTATTAGCGATCACATCTTCAGAGTACGTTATTGATTTCTAAAAAGGTATAGGACATGGTAAAAATATTTTTATTACGTACGTACCTATGTACGTACGTACGTACGCGTTAATAATACGCACGTACGTGATATTATTACGCATGTACGCGATAATTATCACGCTCGTGCGGTACTCTTATTTTACGAACGTAGATACAGTACTATGATAATCAGCCTATTTATTATGAAGGGTTTCACCTTAGAGTAGTTAACTTGGACACTTTAACTGAGTACTAAAGGCCTCCATACAACAGTCGAACCGTAGGAAATTACTTGGTGTGTCAAATACTGCCCATAGCCTGGCGAAGAGTCTATGCAGTTACTGTATGCACTCTTGCCCAGCCTATGCATGTACAGAAGTTTCATTCAAGTTAAGCCAGTGGCTACCAAAAAGGCCGTCAGAGACAGTGGTCCATAACAAATTTAGCGGTCAGGTACCTCCAGCGCAGTGATGTCGCTAAACTTTTCGAAGTGGGGGACTGGGGGAACTGGGTGGCAAAACGTTCCATCCAAGGGGCATACCAGCATGAAGGACTGAGCCGCCCTGAAGGAGTTGTAGTGGCACAGAGTGCTCCCCTGAAGGCGTTGGGGTCCATGGGCACTTCGTATGGTCCTGGTGGGGCCTAAGGACAAAGCCTTGGTGAGGGTCCAGGGGAAAGAGCCTGGAGGCTCTGGGCTATTTTATTATCTGCAAACAGCATTGCATGAATACTAAGTAGACTAAAGAATAAAATTCACAACTTGACCTAGTTTGGACTGACAATAATCTGATTCGGGTGAGGTGTCAGTGTATACAATGGGTTAAGTTATGGTTTGCATTGGCCTACATAAATTCACCCATCTACCCAGTAGGATTTATTAATGTTGAAGACAACTATCTTCCAGCAGGGAACGCGGAGCGAGTTGTAGAGTAAGGGGAGGGAGCTAATCATCGAAGAGGTCTAATATGTTCAAGAAAATAAAACTTTTTAAGGCGGCCCAAAGTGCCCACGGCAGAAAAAGTGCAAGGGCTAAAGCCCTTGTAGCCCCCCCCCCCCCCCGGTATTCGCGATCCCTGTCAAGGAGTGCCACTGACGGGTTCGGAATCCTTTATATTAGCGCAATGATTCTCAAACTTTCTGTAAGTGAGTGCCAAAATGTGCACAATGGGCTGAGGTCAAGGTCCGCAAGAGATGATCTCAGGATTACGGAGAGGACACTCTCGCAAAGGCGAAGTTAATACGTAAGAGATTCCGCAGACGTATCAGTGACAAACAATAGCCTAGCCCCTTACAGGTGCGAATTTTTCGTAGGAAGAAATTCTTTAAGGGGGCTACCTGCAACTTTACGGCGTCTTAAGGAACCAGCCCGACCTCAGCCTGACCATGGTTGGGGTTGAGGTCAGAAAATTTGGCTTTCCAGATGCCTTAGATGGCAAGAAATCGCATTTTAAACCACAAAATTGTGGCTGGCAGTGGTTTCGTGTGGCGAAAGGATTTTCCCGACAGGGTGGCTAATTTCCCCAACGGGAAGGGGAAATACAAAACCTCGAGAAAGGTGGCGGGTTGGCGAAAGGATGGGTGATGCGAACTTGGCCTCGCGAAGGGCGCCGAAAATTTTGGGCATTCCTTCTAAAGACAAAGTGAAAATTTGGACTTTTTAGATGTAAAGTCTGCCTTTCTTTAGAGCAAATCTTAAAACTCGTCGGGTCGGCTGGTCCTTGTCAGGGGATTACTTACTTTATCATACCTATTAAGGCCCCCGACGAAACTGGCATTTCCCTGAGGGTGAAGTCCTTCCGACGGAGAGTCATTTCTCTTGCCCCCACCCCTGTCTAAAATTCTGTTTCAAAATAGCATTCTTGAGTCACCAGTATTATCATTTCGATGCTTTTCATGTAGGGGTGTGCGGTATAGGACAGACATTTGCCATCCCAAAGTAAGTTGGCTGCAGCAAACCAGACCCTAAAAGGGATTAAGCCACGCCAGGTGGCAGTTATCCTACGCTAGTGGTCAGTAAGTCCTCGATCAGTTATTTTCGCTTAGAACTTCCTGGTCAGACGGAGAAAAGGGGCTGAGATCAAATGTCGCATTCCGGAAACTCGCAAAAACCCTTAACCTAAAATTGATGTAATGATTCTATTTCATATATCAGACCGGTGGAAAGAGCGAGCACGTGGGAAGGGCGAGGGCGTGTAAAACGTCACAAACGCATTGTTAGGTGATGCCACGCAGCAATTAAATTTGATTTAGTTTCTACAAGTAGTGCAACAGGCCCGCAACCAGACTTGGAGAGCGGGAGGGGGGGGGCGGATTAAACTCAGGTGGGGTGTTAAGTGTAAGTTGTTACACAGGGGCCTGGGCTATGCCCGCAGACCAGGGGTCAAGCCAAGGAGAAAGAGGGCGTGGCCCCCAAATGTCCCCCTTTGGTTACGGGCCTGAAGTAACGAAAGGTGACTTGCAAAGATTTTGATTTCAGTGAACAACCAACACATCTTTAATACGATACGTTCTTGAATTGTACAATCGCCCTACGCAGGAGTTAAGATTTGAGGGGTGTATTCCTGCCACTCACTAAAAATACACACACTCCGTAATGCACTGCTGCATGTCTATATGTCACCGTGTATAAAATATGACTGTCACCAACACGGTATACGACACAAAATACCCAATATTGGCTAGGTATGACTAAACAAGGAATCAGCTCCAAAGCCTGGCTCGTAGGGCCGGCGCACACTGCACTGATCCGATTGCGATCCGACTGAAAACCAGTCGAATCGCAGACGGATCGGTTCAATGTGCGTCGAATTTTGTTCCCGACCCGACTGCGATCCGGCAGTCTTTCCTCGTCGTGACCAATCGGGCTAATCAAACATGTGTGATATTTGACGTGGAGTCGGGGAAAGTTTGCGTGGTAGTCTTTGGCAGTCAGTACCCTGTCTTTATGATGCCTCTTTATCCACTGCCTCACAAATCTTTTCGGCTTAATTTCACTGTCAAAGTCTAAATCTAAAAACAGGGGTAAAGCAAAAATACGGTAAACGCCGACGTAAAGCCTACGTAACGATTTGCTGGTGATACCTGCCATTTTATTTCGAAACGCGGGAACCATCATGAATTTGCAGGTCGAAGTCACAGTTGGGTCGATGAAGTGTACGGGCGGCTAACGTACGATCCGACTGCAACCTGAGGCAACGGGTCACAACTGCATACAACTCACCCCGACGAGAAGTCGGGTTCACTTGCGTCGGTTCGCATTCGGGTCGGTGCAGTGTGCACCCTTCTTAAGCAAACTATCAGGCAAGCACCGCTTCAGGAAAACAAACGTGAAAATGTGTGAAGTAGTGACTTCAAAATGAATTATTTAAAATACATGTCAGTATGGATAATTGCCCCTTATTTCAACTTTGCTTGGTTTTCTTTTTTGTTGCTGTAATTTTTTTTCCAAAACGTGAAATCAATTCAGGGGCTGCACCGACAGGGAATCGACTGGGTGCCTTAAAATTGTAACTAGAATAAATATATTTCCTGCATTTTAATCAGTAATAAACTGAGAACAATGATGGCTAATGCCCGCTGAGAATACCCCGGCCTGATGCACGAGCGAAGTGCGCATAAAAGTAAGAGTAAGTGGCATAGCTGGAAGGTAGTTGTCTCAACATTAATTCCTGATGGGCAGCATAGGTCGATTTATGTAACCCAATGCAAGCCATAACATAATCCGTCGGACACATTAGCACCGCACCCAGAATCAGTACACTGTCATTACGAATTAGGTCAAATTATGATTGTTATTTTTTGTGGTCTGCTTAGTGTCCATGTAATGCTATTTGCAAATAATAAGATAACCTATAGTACCTCTGGAGATATTCCGCAACGCCTTCAGGGAGATCACTTTGTGTCAACACGACTCCTGCGAGGCTCAGTCCTTCATGCTGGTGTACCCCTTCGGTTGACAAATTTGGCACCCAGTGCCCCCCCCCCTTTCTAAAAATCTGGCAACGCCACTGCGCAGGAGATACCTGGCTAATAAATTTGGTAAGGACTGCTGTCTCTGGTGGCCTTTTTTATTTTGGTAGCTTCTGGCTTAACTTGATTGTAACTTCAAGATAGTTTGACCACAGGCGCTCGGTACTCGTATAGAGTCTAACCAAGAATCAAGTATTGTGCAAAGCAAGTAACTGAAGATTATTCTTGCGTAACTTGAGAATATATGCCTATCAGTAGGCTAGAGTACCCAGGATGCACATGGCCAAATGAATCCTACATTTAGTTCCCGAAAGGGTTTTCGGTATATTTACTGATGATGTCGATTCATGTGCTTGCCCAGTATAAAAGATAATTTTATCTCATCACTTTTATCACTTTTATCACTTTTATCTCATGAAATGTATCCCGAACGTTTAAAAGTTTCTTATGTAAGTGCTCAAACATTCATTTGAACGTAAAACCTTTTCGGCGCTCTGCGCACTTATCGTACTGACAGTTCTAGTGGTAGGTGTCATTGTATATTTCATATGATGGTATGACATGGAGACTTTTCAAGACAGTAAGCCTAACTTACACTGAGTATCCTCGCAATTGTTATTTGAACTTTCACAACAGCATGTCACAGTTTCGACTGGATATGCAATCTATATTTCATTCAAGTTTCAAGGTTCCTCAATTTACAATTCCCCAGAGCCAATGAATCATGCCATTTTCAAAAGATACCGTAGTAGAAGCCTCAGTAGGACCGTCGGAACCCGGGGCTGCAGGCCATTAATTACAGTTTAAAGCTTCTTTGTCTTGTCTCAAAGCTTCAAACAATTACCTCAGAAACGTGACAATCTAGAGATTAATGGTGCAACACCTCCCCTCCCCTTCCTCTCCATCTCGAAATTGAATAGTTGAATACCGCGATAATAGAAGCCATCCGGCCTGTTTGTTTTTACTAACGTTTTCCTACAAAAAGAACGTGGAGGAACTCATTCAAAACCTTCTTTATCAAATTTATCAAACATAACTGCCTCTCCTCTGCTATACTTTCTAGGATGTCTTCATGAGACTACGCCATTACTCAGTGTTTACTTATGTTGATTGCCAGCTACGGTGGCATTACATCAAATGGAGGGGTTAATTCTGTTGAGAAGTTATTCTTCCCTTTAGCAAAATAAGTTCTCAGTTCTGTATAACGATACACCTGCCCTAGATTCAGTCATGAAATTAATCAAATATATCAAGTTGCTTACAATAAAGTAATCAAAGTAATAACGTTGCCTTTACATTAATAAATGCGTTAAATTATCACTTATATAACTACCAGTAATATGAATAGTGTCTTCTTTCACCTTTATAGCTATCAAAGCGTACTGAATGGAGAAAAAGATGGACAGAGGAGATCTACAGAACAGACGTAAGCATGTGCTGGCATCAAAAAGTCATGGTAGCTTGAGTAACTTGGTAGATATAAAACGAACTAAGGAAGAATGAGAAAGAAAGTAAGCGAATAAATGCTAGAACAGATTTGATGGAGACTGGACTAAGTGGCAAGCTATTGCCAATCTCATTTTGGTACCCCCCCCCCCCCCATGAACATTCAGAATACATGAAGAATCTTCTCATAGTAAAATCTTCTTATGATCCACTATTTTTTCCATTAAAAATGAAAGTAAAGAAAGAGTTGCCACGAGTCAATCTTGAGATATGCAGAAACTCCTATTTTGGAGTTTATTGAATAATGAAACGTTTACTTTTAAATTAAGGTAGAAAGTTCTCCATATGTCTTAATTTTTGTATTCCAATGGTCGTGAGCTATAGTTTTATAAAGAAAACAAAATTTTATCAGAATAAACAAAACCTGTTGTTTAATATGTCTAAAATTTCTTAGAATTGCAAGACTTTTTTCCCCTATACCCCATTATATGACTCCCGAGGAAGTTTTAGCTAATCTCGAAGAATTCGGCAATCTGGGTGGTGGCGCTATTCAGGCCAGCAAACAGATCAAAAAAAAAAGACCAATCTAGAAAGTCAGAGCTGGCAATGTAATATTGTTATGGTCACACAAAATAGCTAGTTGGACGAAATTGGAATATTTCACAAAGCAAAAGAAATATGAAGCAGTTCTGCAATTATTTTCAAAGACGAAAACTAAGAGACAACAGCTCTGCTTACTTTTTTCGATGAACGGGCTCTGCATCATTCTGCAAATCCTAATCGGATGTATCTAAGAATCAGTGTAAAGACCCTTCTTAAAAGGTTAGTCGTCCACTTATGCAAAGTTAACAACGACAGACAATGTAGTCTATCATCTTTACTCATGTTTATAGTGGAACTTGAACACTGTCTCTTTTTTCCTCTTGCTCCGCATAAGCAATGGAGTAAGGGAAAACAAGCCAGTGAGCCACAACTGGAAAAAAGGCCGTGGCCGGCTCGACTTGAACCAGTTGGTTGGAAACTGGGCAGTTAAACCTCATCTAACTAACTTACTAACTTTTTTCCTCTTGGACAAGACACCCCATGTCTTTTAAAACTGTGATGGTTTATCAAGGAACGTTCCTGCCTGCGTTACCCCCTAGTATTCCGTAAACAGTGTTTTAACGAAGCTGAAGTTGTACCCAAGCGATTATACAAAAGTAAAGAACACTGAGTTCTGTTCAAATTAGCTGTCACGTCATTATCGTACACCCATACCTCTAAAAGATATAGAGTACCGAAGTGTGACGTCATTTTAGCCACTGGCTCCATACAAACAGAAACCCCTATGGCTTTATCGTAGGACTCAACTACTTCAATTCATTGCAATGAAATGGCTTCTTTAATATAAATGAGAGTCCGGTATATGGCTTTATGTATATTCGAAATATTTTTACATTTTTTTACAGGATGGATGAAATTCCGTTTACTTTCGAACTGTAACTTCTACGAAGTTTCGTAGATCTGGTATAGGTAGCTTAACACACAAGTGCGTGTCTTACGGAGTAATGCGATATGGGCTCATTAACATTTTTTAACGACTGAAGTTAATCTCATTTCAAGAATGAAATCAATGATGTAGGGTGCCATATGTCCAGGAACATTTTGGTAATTATTACTTGGCTCAAGTTGCATTTTCTTAGCCAATGGTGGCTGTGTAACCTATGTTTGCACGTAAAAGTGTAGTGGCTAGGCTTTCAAAAGTTCCTATCACGCTGTACAAGGAACCTTTGCATTACTTAATTTAAATTGTTTCGCCAGTTGCAGGGATTTTCAAACAAATAAGTAAAATAATATTTTTCCATAGGTACAAAGAGTGCCATTGTGACAAATATACAGCTCTACTTTGTGCCATGCGGTTATATATATATATATATATATATATATATATATATATATATATATATACATATATATATATATATACATATATATATCTATATATATATTATATATATATATGTATATATATATATATATATATATATATATATATATATATATATATTTTGCTAATTTGGGATTAAGGGGAAATATTGTATGAAAAAACGTGCCTAAAAGGGGAAATCGTCTAAAAGGGGAAAAAATCAGGTCGACTTTGCGAAATCACACGCTTTTTATATAGGAATACGTAAACGGATGGTAACGTCCGTTTCACCACATAATTTACATGCTATTACTTCAATGTTGACCAAGTTACGTACCCATATCTTTTAACACGTACGGATGGTGGGCCATTGAAAAAGCGTTGTTGTATATCTGGTTTCCAAAAGGGGAAATATTTTTTAATGTATTTTATTGTTTTTTTCTTCCCCTTAACGAAACCGCGATATATCAATTTCCCCGTACAGTAGGAATTAGCGTTATATATATATATATATATATTATATATATAAATATATATATATATAATATTAATATATATATATATATATATATATATATATATATATATATAACGCTAATTCCCACCTTAAGGGGAAATTGTTATATCTGCTTGTACAAAGGGCGAAAAAAGATAATAAAATACATAAGAAATAAATTCGCCCTAACGTCTAAACATATATATAATATATATATTGTTGCGGGCGCTGTTTAAGTTTATCGTGATATTTTTGTATGAATTTTCCAATGACCACACGTAGAGTTATATTCAAATATGTGAATGTCGACCTAAGGTAGCTTTTTAGACGATGTCGACCTAAGGCAGGATCCAGCGTTATATATATATATATATATATCTATATATATATATATATATATATATATATATATATATATATATATATATTTCTCTAATTCGGCACTTAGGGGGAAAGTTGTTGTTGAAAAGTCGACCTTAAGGGGAAAAAAATTTTCGGGTGAAGTATAAGTTTCGCCTTAACGTTTCCACACACTTTTTCTATAGGAATACGTAAACTCACAAGGGCGCCCCCTTAGATTTACAAACTAGATGCCATTACTTCAAAGTTGTCAAATTTACGGACACCTAGCTGCTAACACGAACGGATGGCTGCCCATTGAAATAACGTTAATTATATTTTTAGACGTTAGGGCGAATTTATTTCTTATGTATTTTATTATCATTTTTTCGCCCTATGTACAAGCAGATATAACAATTTCCCCTTAAGGTGGGAATTAGCGTTATATATATATATATATATATATATATATATATATATATATATATATATATATATATATATACGCGTGAAAATCACAGTTTGTGAAGGTATTGCGTTAAGTACGTTAGGCTAATCAGGTTGAAGTTTGTTTAGAACCATCGCCATGGGCCACTGTGCGGAAGTGACGACATCACTTCGGTACACTATATATTGTCTAGTGCAAGAAAGGATTTCTGAAATAAATGGGGACAGTTTAAAAGAAAAACTACAAAACACGGAGTTACGGAGAAAAAGCTAAAATTGCTGTGCTACAGGGAAATTTCCATACAGTGGGGAAAAGAAAATACATAAGAGTTTGAGCAGGGAGTTGTAGGAAGGAGATACAACAGCCAAATCTGTCAGGCAATATGTACTTGAAAATGATTTAACTCTTTTCAGGCACTGCTTTTTGATTGACAGGTCTCTTTGTTCCTATTGTTAAGTCTCTGTTGACTAAACCCTTTTTATGATGATCTCCCTCTTTCTTTTCCAAGTAATCCCGAGACAAAGTCCATTGTCTATACATGCTTTGAAGTAAGGTTTGTTTCCGCCAATGAACAAAATTTAATCAGTATTTTCGGTAAAACGACTGGCAACAAACGTTTAAATAATGTACTTCAATTGTCCCCCACGATTTCAATACGTCACCTGCTGGAAATGTTGTTCAAGCCTATACATTTCTTTTAGCTTTTAGCCAATTTTCCCATCATTTGGAAATATATTCGAAATGTAAGTTGTACAGAAATTCTTAGCTGACTTTAAATGAAATGATATTTAGAGTGAGGGATAACGACGAAAGGTTAAAATTTCACATTTTTGCATTACCGCTGGCAACGAAAAGTTAACGAGTTCAACGTAAGAGGTGTATCTTCTCATTGCCATTTTGGCAATGAATCACTGATCCTAGTTGATCTAGGTATTGAGATAAGAATTTTGAGAAGAAAGGCAAGATAACTGTCCGAAACGAACATTGCTTCAAAGAGTCTAAAGAACGTTGGATCTCCTTCTTACACCTCCCTGGTGTAAAGAAGTGTCAGCCAGTTTCAAGGAATTTTGTATCAAAGATATCGCTCATGTTTTGAAAGCGACATGTTTTAAAGAGTGAAGTTGCATCTATTATTCCTTATCTTTTAAGGTTCCATACTTTCGAGACTGAACCTTAAACAAAGCCACAAAATCAGAAAAAAAAAAAAACAATATTTAGTAAACGACTGCAAAGTCCCTTTCACAGCATGCGGAGATAACGATTCCGGTAAGATAACGACTTTAGCATAGAAAATGTTACCGTGCAATTTCAATAGGCCTTATGCATTGACATCACACTGACGCCATTTTGGAGGAAAACAATGAAAAACAAGTGCACTCACGGCGTAGATTTCGCAGGCGCGAGTAGTAGACTTACGCACATATCCCCCGGTGCACAAATCAGTTGTCTACGTTTGTTGGTGTAACTTGCAATTATGCGCCATTTTCCTCCAAACGAGGGAGCACGTTCTGCTCTGTGACATCATATACATAAGGTCTATAGGCCTTATGCATATGACATCAAAGAACAGAACGTGCGTCCCAATAGAGGCAAACACCTATCATTGCACCTCACACCAACAAAAGCAGACATTTGACTTGAGTACCAGTCGGATATGCGCGCGTAGTCTTCTACAACAGCGTGCGAAGTCTACGTCCGGCGTGCAGTGTGCGTTATTGTTTTGCCGTCAGAATGACTTCGCGTGGCGTCAATGCTAAGGTCTATAGAGCGGTTACATCAAAACGATAAACGAAACGAAAATCGTCACAATGTCGCTCGAATTGTTTAAAGAGCGAAAAAATACACGGCAAAAGGATATGATAAAACTCTAAGCCAGTCGTTTTCAAACTTTTTTAGGGTGCGGGCCAAATGCAGAACCTGGGATGAAATCGAGGGCCGCAGGGGAGGATCTCAGGCTTAGAGAGAGGACAATAATTGAGAAGAGCGAAATCTATACTTAAGGGGTTTCGAAGCTCTATCTAAACAGACTCGAAAGTATGACTTTTTTCATAGGAAACGGTTTCTTAAGATGGTTATGAACTTTTGCAACGTCCAACAGAAGCAACATGATCTCAGCCCCACCATGATTGTGGCTGAGGTCAGACAATTTTGCTTTACATGCAAGCGCTCCAGATTGCCGAAAATTGCGCTCTTAACTACAAATTTGCCTCTGCAATTGGGGTGACGCGAGTCTTTGCTCGACAAGGCCGCCAAGCTCCCCGACGGAGAGGTCGGTAACCAGAAGCTCCAAGAATGTCGAAGGGTTGCTGAAAGGATGACAAACGCGGAATTTTGGTGCACGAAGCGCGCCGAAAATTTCGCTTACTGTTGAAGCAACTTTGAGAAATTGCGGTTTTATTGAGCAATCTGCCCTACACTGGACAAAATAAAGAAACTCGTCGCAGCGTCTGGTATTAGTTGGGGGGGGGGGGGGTACACACTTTATCATATCCATTGAAACTACCGGTACAAAATGGAGTTTCGCAGACGACAGGGGTCATGGCGCTTTGCTCCCCCACCTGCTGCCACCCCTGTCTACAATCCTGCGTCATGCGTGAGTCACCAGTATGGTCATTTTGATGTTTATCATACGTTGTTTTCCAAACTAAGTATGTTGCGGACGAAAATGCTCTCTGAAACGAATGAAATCACACCAATTTTGTACTTATCCTGCGTTAGTGGCCAGCATGTGAGGGGAAACTTTATCAAATATTCTCAAACGCGGTCAGGTAGAAAAGTGGGTCTACCGAGTTCGACGGCCTAGTTTGAGTTCCCAAAAGTCGAAAAAAAAACTTGATTGAATGATTCTATTTCATTTAAGAGAGTTGTGGAAAGAGGGCGCACATATAAAATGTCGATATACATTGTTAGAGGCATCCCTTTGCAATAACAGCAGTACCAACACATGTTTAGACGGACCTATACGGACAAGTAATGTTATCTGTACAGTGACGTGTGGTGTATAGTTTACACGATAACGTATACCTGTGCACAAAGAGCAGCTTGTTAATAGCCTACCTACTACCATCACCTTCGTTTGAAATGAACAGGTAGATAAATGGATAGATATTATCTAACATAAAAAAATGATCATTTCAAAACAGGTCAAAAAAAAAAAAATGAAACGCAAACAATTGAGGCAAGAAGACTGAGCATGAGCGGAGCCACAAACTAAGTGCCGTTTTATGCCTTGTATGTAACGAAGAAGGATTTTACGACTAGAGAAGTGGAAGGTGCAAAGCATAGCGCAAGAATAAGGGTCAAATACAAGCTTCTTGATGGGAACGTTTGACTCATTAAAGGCACTCCCTCGTACGTCACAAATATGCCTTTGTTTAGGAGTTATATTCCAGATATTGGTGCATTAAAATTCAAAACAAGATCTGTACTTTATTTAAGAATACCCCTAAATGGTTTTACTGATTTGGAGCAGGGAGCTGGAAGACAGCTCCCTGTTTGGAGTCTCTTCAAAGTGCAAAGCCTCCTCTATTTTAAACATTTTGCTTAATTTGTAGCAGATATCTAACACCATATACTACTAAAGACTTCACGCTTCCAAAAATTTGATTCAACATTTCGTGAAAAGAAACATAAATCTTTTCCCTTCATTGTTTGTTGTATACTATTGTGGAACTCTTAAAAATGCTATTAATTTAAAATTTGTCTTTTATTTAAATTTTCTTATTCCTTTTTGTTTCTTTAGATAAGAAACGCTCGAGAAACCCTGAGGTAATGTAAAGTTGATTTCAGTAGTGACAGTGATGTACAGAACAAAATTGTTTAAACTAGTCATTGGTGCAGAAATATTTTGTTGGCATTATGATAGTTTCGTCTATCTGCTGAAATTTCAAATTTTACATGGTAGAGAAGTTTGCATTACTTCATAACGGTCATAAATGAGACTCGTAGTGACAGCAATGGTTGGATCACGTGGAAGTATCAATTGATATTTTAACAAGTTTTTAATCTACACTTAACTTAAAGCAGGTGTTTAGAACAAGCATAGAAACACCGAAATTGTTATATGTCTCTGTGGTCACAAGAAGTGTGGGTGAAGGTCTTTTGTTTCGTTTTAGTGGTGTCACGTGTAATATTCATCCTTGTTTTAAGGGTGGTGTTGCTAGCCATGTGACCTTGAGTTTTTAAAAGAATTAAAGGTTGTGGAAAAACATCCTCATATTATATTGACTGAGTGTTAATTAGCCAAAGAACGCTTCCTTCCCCTGTCGATTTCTAGAGGACAGACGCGAATTGATGCTTTAACGTGACCTTACTATGCAAGAATGGACATGTTCTCAAAGCGGTGGTTTCCCGTGTCTCCTGGACAAGCGCTTGTAATCCTGCCTTTGTGTTTTGACTTAATAAATAGAAAGATATTGCCTTAGAAATTATTGGGGTTTAATTTGTTGTAATTAAATAATAAAAGTAATACAAACTCTTAGGGAATCACGCAACTTAATAAATAAGTGGTGGCTGGTTAATTATATCGCTTGAAATATATTGCTGATATATTTATTGTTACAAAATTACGTTCGTTCTTGATAAACACACTCGCATATAGTTATTACACCAAGGCAACTGTCAAGACAATTTTACTCTCCAATACTTGTCAAAGCTTAATAGCTTGGCATTTACTAGTTCTGAAAATATTTTTAACATTTTGTTCAAATAGTAAAAAGATATATAACGCCCATTCATCGGTGACTTCATGCATCGGTAATTCTTTTATGCTAGTCGGCACACTGCTGATTTCTGTCTCGACGTCTCTCGGAACAGTAATTCCCTTTAATTAAATACTTATCACTAAATTACCTGCTTAACGAAGTTTCCTTGTTCACATTTGAAGACTCCCTATTTTAAGAAATGTTGTAATTGGAAGGGTTGTACCGGCATCGTTTGTTTGTTCAACGCTTTCCAAAATTGCACTGAAAGTGGACCCAAAAATAATAGATTAAGATGGGAATATTACTTGGCATGTTGAAAACCCAGGCTTTTTCCAACTCAGGTAAATGCTTTGTTCATTTGCTATTACAAAGGCTGAAAACAGTGGGATGTGTAATGTGTTTTCTTTGTAAACACAGCGTCCACGTCGATCCCGCTAGCACCTTTGCAGCTTCTTGATGCCTGGTGTATAATTGTAGGTCAGACGTCACACAAAAAGGAAACACTGATGGACAATTACTCCACCACCCCCCCCCCCCCAAAAAAAAAAAACGAATATCTTTAATGTCATGTGTAGCGACATATTTTCTAATGCAAGTCCCAAACAAGTGCAGACTCCACAAATTATGTTCGGCAAATGAAGTATACTATTTTTTGTCTCTGTCCTCTAAAGTAACCGCTGCAATTAACGACTTAAATCTCTAAACATCATATCGTCCTTATCAGATTGTAAGAGTAGCGGATCTCATTTAAAAAAGAAAAACGTGTACAAAATAATTTATTACAAAATACCCTATAAATTAAGACAATGCATAGAGATCGTGTGCATCAGGTTAAATGGAGAGGCTTTCCGTGATTTTAAACAGTAAATGATCTCCTCAATTAGAGGAACCTAAAATTGCATTACTACGACACGAGAAATATTACCTATTTCTAGTTTAGTCAGTGTTTACAATGCTTCTCATGCTGACCTTTTCGTGTTTGAGAAAGGGATATTTTTGGCGAACATAATAGACTTCATCTAAAGATAACACACCAGTCGTTGGCTATATACCACATGAGTGGGAATGTTTAATGATTTTTTTCTGTATTAGAGTACAAACTAAGCCAGAGTTTCCCTTTTCTCCGGAGGTCAAGAATCGTGTAGCTGTCCGGCCCCTTCCCACACACTCACACACACCCACGGAATCATATACGCACACACCAATCGCCATTGTAGCCACGCTAATAGAGGGAACTGTTGAAGGCGAAAGATTGATTCTGCCTTGACTATACCTCTCTCCAACACAGGAGACGGGCCGAGGAAGACAAAGTAATCCCAGATAAGAATAAGAGGGTGATTACCATGATGACTTCATGAACATGGACCAACACTGGAGGAGTAACGTGATCAGGGTCCTGGGTTCACCACGGTGTAATCATCTACAAATTGACCAGACGGTGTCACTACTACTTTACTGGTTTTACCAAGGTGATAAGTTGCAAGAAGGCTGTGATTGACTGCTGTCTTGATGTTGAATGTACAAAGATGATACCCTGCTTTAAGGGACAAACTCATCCTTAACCTGTCAGACAAACTCCTGACTTTACATTACAGGATTGTATACATAACTTGTACCATAAAGACAAATTGAGAGTTCATTAAGATGCTCTTATCTGTTTTGCAGCTCGATTGCATGACCTACAAAAAATAAAATAAATAAAGAGGAAGATGTGGCTATGATACAGACTTGTTATGTCTGAAGCAATATTTGTATTACTGTATCAACTCTGAAATAATTGTCTGGAGATACTTAGGAAAGCTGCATGACTAGAACTGTATAAATTCGTTCATTCTTCCTTCTTTTGTTTAATCCTTCGTCGTTTGTTCATTCATCCGTCATTATAACACCACTTCTATTATTAACTATTATGCTGGAAAATGACATAAATTAAAAAAAATATAAGAATTAAAGAAATGAGTCACGGCTGTTCAGCCATTAGATACAGCCTGGGACAGATAGGTTTTTTTTCCATAATGGTTTTAAACTGACACAATAAATACTTCCATCCGACACACATAATCGTCCTAAATATGTTGAGAAAAAGAGAGTTTAAGCTTTGTTTTGCTTTCTTTGCAGCCTTTCAAAAACACCCATACAATCTAGCGTAACTCCATTACGAAACATCACAAATTTTAAAACTGTAACAAATTCAAGAGTATAAAACAGCAGTTGAAAGGAAAAGGCATTGAATTACCCAATATGACAAGTACCCTTTTCGTTTTTTCTTCAGAGAATCACATTACGGGTTGAAGCATTAACCAACTCTTTAACCCACCTTAAACCTTTGTTTCTGTACTATACATGCTTATTTTATTTGGCTGGTGATGGCTGGTTCGCCGATTTGAATGGAAGAAAAGAAAGATAAAAAGAGTGGGGTTACTCGACTACACTAAGGGATAGGTAGGGCAGGGTGGGTTGTCTCTTTTCTTTGTTGGTATGTTTTCCGATTCATCCTTTAGGTAACTCATGGGTAACAAGTGGGACACACACACACACACGCACACACACACACGTGTGTATATATAAATAATATATATGAAGGAATTACACTCCAGGCCTAAGTAATCCGTTTGGACCCACGCCATTTTCAATAGGCTTATACAAATTACTACTCCCAATGCTTTCAAAAATGATAGCCCTAAATGACTTATCTTTGTCCTCACTGAGGTAATGTGAAGGTTTTGTCAATTGTTACACTGACATATACTAGACGTATCTGTGAATTTACATTGCAGACAAAACAGTTGGCGTATATGTTTAGTTCCATGTTGTCAACCGTAGGACGCAGGTTGTACCTAGATTAGATGTGAAATCTAGTCAACCTGTATCATTGTCTGACAACAACATGTTTTCATTCATTGAAACTGGGATAAATGGTGACAGACACTCTTAAAATCCTGGTATTTGGAACAAATTTGTAGAGGTTCCTTTTGTGTTTTGGGGGGTGGGGGTCTTCTTTAAAGAGCATACGTGGAAGTCCAGTCTTACCTGCGCGTTTTGTATTGAAAAACATTGGTTTGCATTGAAATATTTTCAGTTAATTAGGGTCGTTAGACAGCGTTCCACGGCGTCCCTTTGATAGGGTGGCACCTAGTAAGGACAAAGATATAAATAGTATATAAAAATGCTTAAGTCTAATCGTCACATATAATAGGATATTCTCCAAACACTACGATGGATCAAATACTATTAACATTTGTTTCAATGTAAGTTCATCTTAGACCAATCCACTGTTCATCCTGTGATATCGACAGATCGTCAAGTGGTATGAAATGTGTCTTTGTGGCAAATGAAAACCTCTGTTACTTGCCTAATCCCTACTCATCGACTTCTGTAGTATAGTGTCACATTTATTGCTAAGGACCTTCTCTCTTATAATGGTATATAATTCATATTGCCTGAGTTCACTCTGGAAGTTTCTAACCTATATTGGAAAATATTAAAGTAATCCCCAAACATGATACGAAACTGATATGCTTGGTCTCTTTTTACAATTGATATGTTTGTAACAAACAATTTAGGAGAAGTGCAATAGTCACCTTTTAATAGGGAATGACCCCCTCCCCCCCCCCCCACACACACAATGCTTTGGTTAGACTTCATAAATTCATTCCTTCCTTTGTTTAAGCCTTCGCCATTGTATGTTCTTCCATAATGAAAACGCAATTGTTCTTAACGACATCTCTATTGGAAACGACAAGAATTAACAAAACGATCAAAATTGGCATAATTCTTTACTCTTAAACCAGAAATTCTCCCTTCGAATCTTCCCCTCTATTTTTACAGTGTTTTCTCTGCTTCGCCAAGACACTGGAAAGATGATTTTGGCAATGTAAGTTATAGAAACGATGTTTTTAACAACCTTGATAATTTAACGGATACTCCATCATTCTTTTCCTTACAATTTTCTCATTTTGCATTTAAAATATTTGTTTTTCAATAAAAAGTAAATAATGAGTTGCCGTCCGCAAATGAATTCTTTAATAAATTTAAGTTCACTCTTAAAGTTGAAAAAATGTTCAGGTAATCAAAAGCCTCATAATCTTTATCTTCATTGAGAGCTGTATCTCTCTTTTGCATAATATTTACTTTTAATTAAGTTATAGCAAATGATTTGCTCTCTCAATTCGATACCTCTATTCGGATTAGGAAAAGAAAAAGAAAATTCATTTCTGCAGCTTGGAACGTCATTGCAAAACTCAAAGTGAAGCATAGGTAAAAAACACCTTTGAAGGAAATTTATGGCGGTTACTAAAACAGAGAAAAAATAAACAATTGTCTTTTCTTCTCTTCACTTGAACCCCTACACATGATCGACTAGCGACAGACAAATTTTATGTAAACAACTCTTAACACTGCTAATCCCTTGTATTTTTTCATTCATTCCCAACCTCCCTACTTTACTAGGTTCGCCACTCGTATCCGTTTCATAACACTTTTCAAGAGGTATAAAAGCCTAGTCACGAACCGCAACATTCGTGTTCTTTCGAAATGTTCAACTTCTAACACATTACCCAAAGCTCTGTCTTACAGCATAAATCTATTATAACATTCCCCAGCTCTCTTTTGAAAGGCGGGTTCACGATTTTTGTGTATTGACTGATAAGATTTGTTTAATAATGGAGCCCAACATGTCAACTGTACTTTGATCCCGATATCAAACTTTAAATGGCACAACCAGCTTTTTTACAAACACAGCGCCCCTAAAACAATACCAAGGCTAATCAAGGAGTCGGAATGTCAGTTTTTGTTCAGATTTTGTGATATTCATTATGATCTTATTTCTCACAATTTACTGAAATCATTTCATTCATCCAAGGGGCGGGGGGCAAAGTTTACATGGTAAGATGATCATACAGTAAATTCACTCTATAAGAAGCCGCTTTCAATGCCAATGGCGCTACTACTATATTTTGTGAAAGGGAACCGTCTTTTTAACATTTATAACGCAGTACATAAAGTGTGAATATGTGCATCAGCGAGTAGTACCCTGAACGTTGTTCATTGGGAACTCATATATTTTTATACGACATGAGTATTCTGCATGTACCATTTAACACTTGCTTGGTAGAAACTTTACTTGATTGCATTTAAGTAGAAATTCTGCTTCGCTGTGTGATCAACAGGGCTGTTACTCTCGAGTGCGGCTTCCGATTTAATTTCGGACTGTGGTACAGTCGTAGTCGGCAATGGTTATGAATGAGGTATGCCGTAAGCTGTCTGATCGAATAACTTTCATGGTGACTATCTCCACCTTTGATAATTACCCTTCAGACAACTTCCCTCCCAGAGAATTTGGAATAGTACAGGGGGTACTGTTTCGGGCAACAATTGTTCGGGCCTAAATTGCTAGGAGAACTGGCAAGGGAAAGTAAGCAGGTGAACTTTGCTCGGAGGATTTTGTCCTGGAACCTAAATTGTCCATACAGGAGTAGAATAAAGATAAGTTCATACAAATGTAAAAAAATGAACGTTTCGTAATTCTTGTTGAGGGTACAAACTGTTCCATGGATGGTCACACATAGTCAACTCAATACCTAAGTAACCAAGTTATTACACTGGTTCCTGACAATCGCTCAACTTCTTAATTGTATATGTAGCAGACTCTGAGTACAAAAAACAGTGAGTTGTCATTGGAAGGAGATCACTTTTGGGCGAGGTTTGCACCGCCGAAAATCAAACACGGGCCTGGTACTTTATCTCTTGTTTTTGACGTTTCTATAGGACTCTCAATAGATTAAAATTAGAACCTTTAATGATTTTTTTCATCTACTACATCTATAGTGGAACTGGAGGGTTTACTCCAATACCACAACTTTTCCAGTCGTCATGAATTTAAAACCTGTTGCAATATGTCAATTAGTAAAACTAGTAGAAATATGAATATCAAAATATGACCGGTTATTTCAGGAAAGTTACCACATTTTTGTAAGAAAATTTTAGACTTCGGCATCCTCATACCATTTGCATGTGGTCCCTTAGCTAAGAGAGGAACAAACTGTTTACACATGTGCTACAATTAGACAGTCTTTGCCAATTCGATAGCACCTACTATGAGGGAACTGGTGGCGCCACCGTACACAGTGTGTAAGTCAATTGAGAAATAATTAGTGGTTACGTTTCCTGTAGTCCTGTGACTTTGACAAAAGGACAGCCCAACTTACTGTAGCCTGTATGAGAATAGAGAACTGTTATAAGCAGCCGGGGCCCATAAAATTAGGCCCTATTAGTTGTCTATCATCCTTTGATTGTCAAATAAGAGGTGATGGCGGGGCAATCTTGTTACTTGACTAAACATGAAATGTCATCTCGAGGCCCCAATATCGGCTACCCCTCCTCCTCCCCCACCATACCCTCTCCATCAAATCCATTGAAAGTCCCCCTCCGAACCGCCTGTCAGAACCCCCATCCTTAGTTCCGAACCCAGGTGACGAGTACCCTCTCTTCGTGACGGAAACAGTCAAAGAGAAAAATAAGAAAAAAGGGAGAAAGGACACAAAAAAAAAACGAAAATGTAAAAAATGCACATGGTGGTGTCAGTGGTGGCGGGAGGTGGGGCGGGGGCATGCCCCGTCAGGGAAGGCTGTCCCCCGTCGGGGAAATTTTCCGTTTTCGTCGGGGGTCTGTTTTGAATACGATAAAATATGTAGTCCCCGACATTGGTCAGCGTCCGGCTATTAATTTAGTTCCAAACTAGGGCAAATTCTTAAATAAAAACCCCAAATATTCCAATTTTCTTAGTTGAAAATCCAATTTCTTTTTCAAATCTTTTTTGTAAAAAGCCAAACTTTTTCAATTTTTCCCCAATAAGGGGTCGAACCAAAATTTCGCTCCCGACATCGTTTCGTTGAGGTGTCGGGTTGCTGTCCTCCGTCGAGGAGTTTTGCCCCAAGGTCACGCAAATCCTGGTGCCACCCCTGGTGTGGTGTAGGATGTAGGTGAGGTGCACGTCTCGGCGTGAAACTGCTGGACCCCCGTAGACAAATGTCAATATTTTTACAGCTGCTCCCAATTTAAACACGTCTTTTCCTTTCTGAATCCTCCATCTTCCCTCCAAAATCCTGCTTTCCCTTTCATTTTTGACAACATGTTGCTCAAGTGTGTCGCAACATGTGTCTGCGACCTGTGTCTAGTGTATTATTCAAGGTCAAAATTTCTCTGTCCAGGTGTGTCAGCAACGTGTGTCGACACATGTGTCCCGAAAAGTTGATAGTGTACACGGGGCTTCAGTCATTCTATAATTTTTCCGACTTATTAAGGCTGGTACATTCTTTGAGAAAAAAAATGAGCTATTTCCATCTAGTATTAAGGAATCTTGTGTCCAAAATAAGGGTTTGCGAGATAGGCCTGCCTTGTTTTATTATATTGCCTTTTTTATTAATTCAGGTATGCTGAATGTAAAACTGCAGTGTTCCTTTTTTCAAACACTGTCAAGGTGGACTTCCTGAATTTCAAAATGGCTGCCACTTTCACAGAAAATGACCTAAACTTCCTTATTTTAGAGGCAATAAGCGTGCTTGGGATGGCTAACCCCATGTTTTCAATACCAATTAGTCCATTGATGCTATCGCACCAAGCATAAATGGCGGTCAAGTTGAATTTCAAGATAGCCGCCAATTTTCGTCACAGTCGCTCTGAAAATCGCTTTAACTGTCTCACCATACAGGTATGACCATCTTTGTAGTCTAACATTTGTTTAATCTACAGCAACTGAATCATGGATGAATAAATCCATCGGCCAATTGTGATAGGCAAACTAAATTTCAAGATGGCATTCATTTATTGATTATAGTCTGGGTAACCCAGTCACAATGGGCGTTCTGTCTTGTGGTCCCTTAATATACCCCTAAATATCAAGGAGCATATCATGTTGATTTCCCCTCCCGACGAAGGTGCTTGGAAGCTTCAACAGTAAACATAAAACTAGTTTGTACTACTGCTAGGGTATTCGACACTTTCAGAGTTCTACCAAGGGCATTGACATTACGATATGCAGGCATAGTGAGTAGTGGCATCACGGTCGTTACCAATCGTACGAATGTGAACTATTTTTTCACACTATTTACCCTTAATGATGCAAATTTTAAGCTTTATTAAATTATGACCCTCGATAAAGTTGAGGGGTACGTAAGGAGACCAAGAGAAAGTGTGCCCTTCTTGAAAAGTTACCCTGTCTAATACAACAGCATGCACAACTTTCTCATTTGAAAGCGCTTTGCTATGAAACTAATGACTATTCTCAACCTCATTCCACTGAACAAAGCCTGTCTACATTAGAACATGGCAACTTCGTAAGGAGACAATGGCTATGATCCTATCCTACCCTTCAGAGGGCAATTTGGCCAATGTCCTTGAACCTGGAGGATGCGCACCTTCAGACCAGGTCTTGGGAGAGAGCAAAGAAGGACCACCTGATGTATCATCTAGATTAAGAAGAAATTAATGATACGGGCTCTGTCTATGCTGAAATGTGTACATTCCCTACATGCAAACTGTTGCCTACAAGACATACTGCGGTACAAAGAAAACAGGGCTCTTGTGTTCCGTAATTAGGGAAGGGCTGTAGCAAGGGGCTAGTATAGTCTTTCACGAATGTCTACACCTCTGATTTGTGGAAATTCACCAATGGCGGTTGTGGACTTCACTAGAAACCACTGAACAAACCTGCCAATATCAAATCATAGTGTTAACCATGTTGAACTTAGCGTCCATTCTTCCTAGCATATAGAAGGGGATCTGGGTGGCGTTTTGGACATAAATTAGGCTTGCCATCACGTGACAAAACTATAACCACGGCATCTCTGAGCGTTACCTACCATTACAGTGGAGACACATTCACGTTCAGAGCTTCCTCTTTCGGGCCCTCCATGACCCGCCGGTTCAAACCTCTTGAGGTAGGCCTACCACCCCCGCACTCTGAGAGGTCATCGGTTGCTGTCCTCTGGATCAGAGGAAACCACGCTTATCTCTACCCGTATCTTTGTTTCGAAGGACGGTCAGGGTCTGTCTTTCAGAGAAAAACCTGATCATTCTGATCTCCAACAGGTCGCTCGAGTGATCAATGGAGAAAAATTGCTCCTCACCTCTACCCTTCTAGACATGAATGAAAGGCGAAGATTTCCATTCACGGAAAGGGTTACCATCCACAGAGAAGCCATCACTGGACTCTTGGTCGCTCCCCAGAGCT
Source organism: Holothuria leucospilota (assembly GCA_029531755.1). Classification (NCBI taxonomy): domain Eukaryota; kingdom Metazoa; phylum Echinodermata; class Holothuroidea; order Aspidochirotida; family Holothuriidae; genus Holothuria; species Holothuria leucospilota. The sequence goes on from JAIZAY010000056.1 coordinate 168,890, forward strand.
TGGCTGCCAGTCAAGGGTTTATCAACCAGTTTGTGCGTCGAATTATTTTAGTGTCGCCAGTACCTTTATCCACCTACTACAGTACTCCTGTTCGGCTTCGAGGAACCCCAGGTCCTGTTGGAGATGTGTCTCCCTGTCCGGCTCCATCTGGAATGGTAGCTCAGAGATACATATTTCTAAGGAACACATTCGGGCTCTTGGAGCCGGCCTGATAAGCGTCACTACATAAATATCAATTGCCGGCTAGAGAGGATGCAATCACATTACGAAACTGCTTTCTGTGCGGAAGCTGTTCACAGGACTTCTTGGAGCATATAAAATTCGTTACAATATTGTCGTCATGGCAGATGCAGTGAGGAGACCTTGCATTTGTAATCTGAGACTAAGCCATTTTAGAAGGAGGGGTGTGCAGACTTGACTTCTCCAGAAAGAAAAAAAAACATACAGGTTAACATGATCAAGACTTTCACTCGGTCACCACTGCTGTGCACCTTGAAATGTTCTGTAAGAACAACGGCTGGGTCAAACCAGACCCTTCCCCTCACTCTAGGGATTGCAAATGTCCGTCGGTGTGCCCCCATGGCATTGTGCTCCACAATGGAATTGCAATAGTCTCTATAGTAAAAGCCTTACAAATTGCTCTGTTAATAACCCTTAGACGTATTCCTGAATGGTTCGGTTCTACCAGGTTGGAAACCAGTGCCGTAACACAGGTTCGTCACTAAGACCATGCATCCTAAAAATTCCTGTCAGGCGATATCTTCACTCTGGAGGACAGAAAGCCCTCAGGCTAAAAAAGAAGGTTCAATACTACGGGGTCATGGATTGTCCAATGGAGAGAGCTATGAAGTCCGAGATATATCCCACAGTGTTCGTAGGTGACGCTCAGAGATGATGTGGTTATGGGTATACCATGATGAAGCCACACATCCTTCATATCCTTAGATGCCACCAAGCTCCCCTTCAGAAAGAAAGCAAGGATCAGCACAGAGGCTTAACTACTTAGCCTTTGCCTTTCATATACGTGAGGCGTTCCAGTGACTTCAGGTCTCAAACGTCATCAGTGATTAAGCCCGACCGCCTGGTGTGGACATTTAAAAGCTACTATATTTACCTCCTGGTAAAGCCATCCATCCCTCCCATAAGATGGGGATACCTGGTCCCTTTTTTCCTAGCACATGTACTGTGCATATCTTTCTTATGCTGCGCGCTATATGAACAGAATAGTTCAGAATAAACTGAGCCCATACGACTATGTTCTATTCATTCTTATGGCCACATCCGGCCGTTAGTTGAACGTTATCCCCACAGGGTTGTGTGAAGGTGCACATCCGTCAGGTTCGAGTACACGAACCAAATCCCCTTCTGATGGGTAAGATGGGATCATCCCTAAGGTTTCCAAAGAGATTCACCACTGGGTAATCGAGGCCTCTTTTGTTCAGTGGATTGAAATCAAGAATCATCATCAGTTTCATACCAAGGAACACTTAAATGTAAGAACGTTGTAGAGTATGTAACTTCAGTCAGGGTAGCCCTTCTCAAAATGTGTTTTCTCTTGGTTTACTCGCTTAACAGTTATTCGGTCAGTGACGATACCTCCCTAAGGCTCATAGTCTATATCATTGAGGGTAAATACTGTGAAGATAATCCAAAAGCGTACGACGAGGGCGGAGTTAGACGCCTCTGTTCATAATACACATATGGAACCTATCCCACGATGCTAGAAGTGGTTGAATTCTCAGCTGCTTACATGTGCCCAATGTCTAAACAGTACTACTAAATATTTTTATGTTTACTATTGAAGCCCTCAACAGGGAGGTGTTATTAGCAGGGAGGTCTTATAACACCTCCCTGCCCTCAAACACCTTCATCGGGATCAGCGTGGTATGCTCCTTGATATCTTAGGGTAATAAAAGGTATTACAAGCAGGGGGTGTTATTATTCTAATAACACCTCCCTGTTACAAGAAAGTAATTCTAATAACACCTCCCTGTTACAAGAAAGTACGTCCACTGTGACAGAGTTACCCCGACTGTAATCAATAAGTGAGCACTATCTTGAAATTTAGTTTGCCCGTCACAGTTGGCTTATGAAATTATACATTCGTGAATCAATTGTTGTAGATTAAACGGTATTCTGGTCAAAATAGATGGTCATACCTGTATGACGAGACATTTAAAGCGATTTTCAGAGCGACCTTAACGAAAAATGACGGCCATTTTGAATTTCAGGGTGGCGCCTTTTACGCTTGGTGGCGATAGTACCAATGAATTACTTGGTATTAAAAAACATGGGGTTAGCCGTTACAAGCACGCTTACTGCTTCTAGAATAAGGAAATTATGCTCAAAGCTCATTAAAAAAATAGCGGCTATTTTTGGCCGCGTTTACGATGTTGGAAAAAATGGAGTCTTGCATTTTTAGATTAAGTATACCCCCCCCCCCCCGTCCAAATTAAGAAAATGCAAAAAGAAAAAAGAGCAAACTAGGCAGGCCTGTCGCGAAATATTACACCAGTACCTTGGCTAATATTTTATACATCCTTATCAGTTGTGTTATGTTAAGGAGATTTATCTTTAATCACACAGTTAAACCAAAAGAAGCGTTCCCACTAATTAATTACTGTGAAAATAGTAGTACGTGTTTTGCGGAAGTCAGCTCAACCTCTGTAAACTGCTCTGTTGGAAGTGCACGACCAAGCTTGCTCTCACATGGGTAGCAAGAACTGTGGAAGGTGACAGAAATATTACAACTGGTATGTCAATTAAATCAGAGGGACTAGGATACACATCACGAGCAACCACTGCCGATATATTTCATGACTCACCTCTGTTGGTTCTCCTAGTGTGCAAATCTTCCGGTCTTCGGGGGATATTGCAAAGTAATGAATCCGTTTTCTTAGCACAAAATAACAACATCACTTTATTGTTTACACAAAAGCGATCACAATACATTGAACGGTACACAGAACTGAAACTGGATTGCACAGTCGGTAATCTTGGATTCGTTGTGTGGAAGAAAGTTCGTTATGATGATACAAATGATAAAACAGAGCATGAAACGTTGCTATATTCGATATTTCTTGGAGGAGAGTGGACGGAAGTATTTGTATATGGTTTACAGTTGGGAACTAATGCTTCCTTGGTAGTTCCAGTTGTGGATGTCGGACACGAGGGACTGTACTATTGCATTTATGGAGATGGTTTAACTGATGGATCGATAGTCTATGATGTCATCGTTAAAGGTATGTTGGGTGGTCGTTTGGTGGGATGACAGTTTATCATACGACCGTCTTCCACTATGTTCTGACAAGAAAAGAAAACATATTAATTGATAAGGTAAACAAAAATCATCTAAAAGAACTCTCTTAAATAATTTTTTGAAGGTATCTTATAAAAGTGACAATAATGGGACATATTTTAAGTTGATTTCGAATATTTGTTAAATGTGTGTCTCATGTAAGTACTGTATTGTCACAGTATATGTTTGTTTTTGAAATTGAACCAAAATACTAAAAGTTTATGTAAGGAGTTTGCTTATGATAAAACCAGGTGCATTTTTTTTTGTTCAAAAGCTGAAAACCGACAGTCATTCCTCATCACTAATGTGTTTTTTGAACCAAGTTGTCTCTTATACTTTTAAGGTTATTATTGTAAACCTTTTGGAAGCTTTCCATATAAATAAAGCAGACGAGGGATAACTTGCAAACTTATGAACAGTAAGGGAAATTATTTTGTGTTATTAAAACTAGTGTATTCCAGAAATTTCATGAACCTGGTACACGGGGCCATCCAACTTTCAATAGAATATTGAAATGCACTGAGTTTCTGATATGTTCCCTACAGTTGATTTAGTCCCTTCGTATCCTGTTGTAGAAGGATGCAATAATCAGCAGTACTGTGTATTACAATCTGATTACCAGGGTAGTCTTACGTGTAAGTTAAGGGGAATCCGTCCGCAAGTTCAGCTACAGTGAAATACCTTTCTGGAAAGTGATGCTTCGTCGATTTCTTTTACAAATCAACACTTAACCGTCACGGAAAGCGGAGGGGCCTTTGGTGTGACTTTGACGTCGACCTACCGTGTTATAGATATGTCACATGGCAGATTGACGATTGAGTGTAAGGTACCAGACTCTAGTGAGAAGTTATTTCATTTGACAACGAAAATGGATTTACTGTGTGAGGAAGGTTAGTTTTAAGTTGTACTATGATATTGTAACGGCGCCTCAGGGGTCCATCTGGGATCTTTTGTGTACTTAGGGAAATCTACAGATAGGGGGAGGGGCAGGTTAACTTAAAGCTATGGCGAACAAAATAACTTACAAACACAAATTCAAAAGTGTTCCTTGACGTTGTAAGGTTGTTATTCCAGAATGATTAATTACGACAGATCAAGAATGTACAGATTGATTCTTATGGGCATTGATCATAAAATCGATTTAACAAAAAGACTGGAAATTGCAGTGGCCTTCGAGCGTCTTATGCAAAACACTGTACAAATCACTTGTGTATCTCTCCCACAAGCCGTGCGTCACGTGCTAAACTTTGGTGCGTCAGGTGCGAAACAGATTTTTGCATCCTTCGCACGAGCCGTGCGTCTTGTGCTAAACTTTGGTGCGTCAAGTGCGAAACAGGTTTTGCATTTTTCTCACGAACCGTGCGTCTCGTGCTTAATACCGGTGCGTCAGGTGCTAAACAACTTCTGTTTCTCTCACACGGTCCCTGCGACCCGTGCGAAACTCTGGTGCGTAAGATGCTAAATAAAGTTTGTCTTTCTTACACGTTCCGTGCGTCCCGTGCTAAGTCCTAGCACTAACAAATGATAGAAATAAACTTTTAAGTTTACAATAGTTCAGATGAAAACAGAATTACAGCCCTTATTAGCAGCGGCTAGACATCTCCACCAAACTTTGGGTAATTTGTCTTAGTTTCTAGCAGTATTTATGACTCCTCCTATCTAGTACAGTCGGTTTAGGCGTGAGAGTGCTTTTCAGCCCCCTTTCTCCCGGGACCAGCCTTTCTGACCCTCGAGACCATAAATTAACGAAACGTCAATCCCTCAAAACATACTGTGCTTCCCACGTAGCCTATTAACCAGCCTGTCTCCTTGAGTTTCTTCACTGGGCAACAATCCCCTGTCCCAGTCTGTACAAGTCCCTATCGTAGGCCTTTACGTACTTTACGTACCAGCCTATGCCTCCTTGCATCCAAACCGTCCCCCGAGGCTGGCTTCGTAAACTAATTAATCTATTTATTCAAGGCTAAGAATATCAACTTACAACTTACACCGAAAGCTGCAGTCATCTTAACAGGAAGATTCGGGCCCTCACTTCGTTGATGTTGAGTCACTACGTGATCTGTAATAAGGTTCCTCTCTCTCTCTCTCTCTCTCTCTCTCTCTCTCTCCTTCTCTGTCGTCTCTTCATCTTCCGGTCTCATCTCCCTCTCTCCTCTCTCTCCTCTCTCGCTCATTCTCTCTATATCTCTCATCTCTCTGCTTCTCTCTTCTCTCTCTCCTTCTCTCTCTCTCCTCTCTCTCTCTCTCTCTCCTTGCTCTCTCTCTCAACAGTTCTCTCTCTTCTCTCTCTCTCTCTCCTCTCTCCCTCTCTCTCTCTCCTCTTCCTCTCTCGTCTCTCGTCTCTGTCTCTCTCGTCCTCTCTCTCTCTCTCTCTCCCTCTCTCTCTCTCTCTCTCTCTCTCTCTCTCTCTCTCTCTCTCTCTCTATCTCTCTCTCTCCTCTCTCTCTCTCTCTCGGTCTCTCTCTCGTCTCTCTCTCTCTCTCTCTTCTCTCTTCTCTCTCTTCCGCCATCCTCTCTCTCTCTCCTCTCTCTCTCTCTCTCCTCTCTCTCTCTCTCATCTCTCTTCTCTCTCTTCTCTCTCTCTCTCTCTCTCTCTCGTCCTCTCTCTCTCTCTCTCTCTCTCGTCTCTCTCTCTCCTCTCTCTCTCTCTCTTTCTCCCTGTCTCTCTCTCTCGCCTCTCTCTCTCTCTCTCTCTCTCTCTCTCTCTCTCTCTCTCTCTCTCTCTCGCTCTCTCTCTCATCTCTCTCTCTCTCCTCTCTCTCTCTCTCTCTTACGTCTCTCTCTCTCTCTCTCTCTCTCTCTCCTCTCTCCTCTCGCCTCTCTCCTCTCTCCTCTCTCCTCTCTCCTCTCTCCTCTCTCCTCTCTCCTCTCTCCTCTCTCCTCTCTCCTCTCTCCTCTCTCCTCTCTCCTCTCTCCTCTCTCCTCTCTCCTCTCTCCTCTCTCCTCTCTCCTCTCTCCTCTCTCCTTCTCTCTCTCTCTCTCTACTCTCTCTCTCTCATCTCTCTCTCTCTCTCTCTCTCTCTCTCTCTCTCTCTCTCTCTCTCTCTCTCTCTCTCTTCTCTCTTCTCCTCTCTCTCTCCTCTCATCTCTCTCTCTCTCCTCTTTCTCATCTCTCTCGTCTCTCTCTCTCCGAGTTTCTGTTCGCAAGTCCTTGTCTACGTGACAAACAGCGTGGCAAGACTTCTGGTCGAAACACGTGACACCTTTACCGCGGTAAGCTGAGACTGCTTCTCATTGGTTGATTTTCCGTTCATTGTGTTACAGCACTGGACTGGCTGGACTGTCTAGACAGACCTGGATAGGCCACAAAACAATTTCACAAAAAAAAAAAAAAAGAATACAGAAGACCAGGGCCATTTTAAATTGGGTCAGATAGTCTTCCTAAGATATTTTGCCATCATATAGCCCTGGCCGTATACCAGAAATTCCGTGAAAACTCTGTTTTGGATAACTTTCAAACTGGTGAGCATTATCGTCTGTTCCAGTAGGTCTCGTTTGTGATTGACACGCTTCTTCAGACTTAATGTCACATTTATTACCCCGGGCAGATGGATTAACAGGGGAGTCAATAGGGCCGATAAGTAACGCTTTATTTTCCTTCAACGCTTCAGTCAGGGTTCCTCTTCCTGATGTAAAGGGGTTTCCGGGGAGTTCCCTTTCAACAAATGGATTTGTATTCTGTCTTTTTGGAGATTGTATTTCCTCAGGTATTCGCCACCTTAAGTCGCCGAGACTGTTTGTAGGACTCCTCCTTGAGGAGGAACGTCTGTCTCCAGATGCCTCCGAGAATTGCAAAGACGATGTCGATTGCCTGTCAAGAGTTTCGTCTACCAGCAGCCAGTCTGAGTCAGAATGACCTCGGAGTCCCTCAAGAAACCTAAATTCTGCTGACCCCGGCGAACCTGTAGAGCGGTCCACTTTTTCCCAAAAGATCCCACTGTTGCCACCTGTCGTAACGGCTCCTCGGGGGGTCCGTTTAAAATCTTTTGTATACTTAGGAAAAAAATACAGATGGTGGGAGGGACAGGTTAACTTTAAGCTATGACGAACAAAATAACTTACAAACACAAATTCAAAAGTATTCCTTGACGTTGATAGGTTTTTATTCCACAGTGATTAATTAGCCTACGACAGATCAAGAATGTACAGATGGATTCTCATGGGCATTGATCATAAAATGGATTAAACAAAAAGACTGGAAATTGCGGTGGCCTTCGAGCGCCTTATGCAAAACCCTGTGCAAATCACTTCTGTATCTCTCCCACGTGCTAAACTTTGGTGCGCCAGGTGCGAAACAGATTTTGCATCCTTCGCAAGAGCCGTGCGTCTCGTGCTAAACTTTGGTGCGTCAGGTGCGAAACAGATTTTGCATCATTCGTCCGAGCCGTGCGTCTCGTGCTTAATTCCGGTGCGTCGAGTGCTAAACAACTTCTGTTTCTCTCACACGGTCCTTGCGTCCCGTGCGAAACTCTGGTGCGTAAGATGATAAATAACTTTTCTCTTTCTTACACGTTCCGTGCGTCCCGTGCTAAGTCCTAGCACTAACAAATGATAGAAATAACCCTTTAAGTTTACAATAGTTCAGATGAAAACAGAATTACAGCCCTTATTAGCAGCGGCTAGACATCTCCACCAAACTTTGGGTAATTTGTCTAAGTTTCTAGCCGTACATGAGAAGTTTTTTGTCACCACAAATTGTGCCGTTCTCGATTTTGAGTCACGTGATCATTACTACCTCTAACGAGGCCTCTTTAGGGATTTTGTATCCCCAAAGTGGTCACATTTGGGGAATTCAAATTAGTTTCTGTAACTGAGGTTAAACTGAGAAGATTTAACTAGAAATTTAAAATAAATAAGGCTTGGAGATCGCCTTTTTTACTGAATTGAGAACAACCTCTGCGTATGATGTGGACCCAATTACACTTTGAACGGCAAAACTTTAGTAATTAAAAAAAAAGTTATCTTTTCCCTGCATATATAAAGAATCTATCTTCACAACCACCTGTCTTTCTGAAAGTTTACCATTAAAGCTGTCAGTCAAAACCCTCAGCCTGTTCTCTTAGGGGACATATCACACTGTGGCTTTAAGGCTATTATATATGATAGCTGTCTTGTGATTGAACTTTTCTGTAACCGTTTACAATCAACGGTCTCTTAGGGAGGGTTTCTGGCAAGAATAAGCAGTTGTCTGACATTTTAAGTACACTCTTCTATTGCACAGTGCGGAACTTCGGTATTTGCTTGTATACAAATTTTTCATTTGGACAATAGTTTAGCGTATTACACTTAGCAGTATGAGGAGTATCAGATTTTACAAGGACACAACAGGGCTATTATTAAGGACAGGGAAAAGCAGCACATAGGCCAGGGGGTATGAGAGGTGCCCCAGAAATATTTTTGCTCCTCGCCCTCCCCAGAAGATCTAAAGTTATCATTGACTTTATGCATTTAAGTATGGTTCACCCCCTAAAATAACCCACTTCTGGTAGCTTTCTTTCCTCCCTCAGTACATTGTTTAGATCAGTGACGCACTCGGGAGTTTGGACTGGGGAGACTGAAAATTGTGGGAAGACTATGTAAGTGGAGCGCCGTAATTGGTTGACATGGAGAGTACCAGAAAATTTTTGAAAAAAAATACCCCATAGATCACCGGAAATTGCCCATCCCAGGCTCAGCAAGTAAGATCCTGAAAATGGTATTTGGAGACTTCTTGCAAGTTTTTTGCTATACAAAAGTCTGAAAAAATTTGTACATTTTCTGATGGTGAATTTGTAATGTTCTAAAAAAAGTGCAATTCTCCCCCGGCCCCCCTTACTTCTGTTGAAAAATATAGCTTAAATACTTTAATTTTTTCATCTGATAAAACAAAACACTGAAGACCCTCGAGGGCTCAAGCCGCTTGTGCCTCCTCCTTGGGTGCGCCACTGGTTTAGATACAGGTCTGGTAAAGAGATTAAAGAGTTAAAACAATGGGTTTCTTTTAAAAACAGGAATAGATTGTCCTTGTAATGAAAGTATAAATAGAACGAGTGGCTAGTAGGATGGGTTAGTAGGATGGGTGCATGCAAGTAGCGACGAAAACAAGGAACATCTACTTCATATATTATTTAATCAGAGGCCTGGCGGGCGGGGGGGGGGGAAGGGGTCATATGGTACCACACTTTAGCAACTCCTGAATGCTTAAAATTATACCCCACCTCGTATTTTACTGAATAAAACCTTGTTCCTTAGCAGCATACTAGTGACTGGAAAGTGATAACTGTAGGAATAATCAAATTACTGGGCAATTTTTGAAAGTACAGTGGGGTGAAGTGTTAAACATACCAAAACATCGAAATACAACTTTGCTTCTTCTCTGATCGGTATTCACCGGTCAGTAAAGCCCTTGCTTTGAGGGAGATTATCTTCCTCACGAGAAACAAATGGCACAGTTTCACTTGTAGTGAGAATTCATTTTTTTCACAGATAATTTTTACTTACTGATTAGAAGGGAGAGATTAACATACAGAAATGATTTTGTTTCTGTTTGAAGATAAAAAACACTTTTCCGGTTCACAATGGTTGAGAAATTGAAAAGAATTACAATATTGTCATTCTATTTTTCTACCGCCCGTTAAGAATTCCCGCCAATGTGAACTTTTCAACCCAACTTTCTCTTGGCTTCCTCGCATTCTTAGGCATAGTAGAGGTTGACCTTAAACCCCTCTGTATCGGGATTTGCCCTTTACAGTAGCCTAAATGGTAACTTCTGTGTATGTAGTAGTAATGCATTTATAGGCCTACTGCCTTATGAATATACCGCTGGAGTGCTAGTTGAAGCTAATTGTTTTACTGTCTTAAATGCCTGCCATTGTTTTGTATACCCATGTGTGTGACATGAACTGCAAGCCTTTAATTTATGGAATATTGCCTTTATAACTATTGCCTTCAGAGACTATTCGATCTCTTTTGTCCGTTACGTACGCTAGTTTTAAGACACCTTAGCCCGGCAAGTGGACAGAGGTGAACAGAGGCATAAGATAGCTGGGAGGGGGGAGACTGGTGTAATTTTGACCCAAGTTAAAATTGTGATGACAGAAAATTCTTCTGCTCTGCCCCCAAGGACTCTGAAAAGTTTACAGTAAGACAAATAGGCTACAGCCAGACTGATCGAAGCCTATGCGACTGAAGATGAAATCCTCCAGTTCTAGTAGAAATTATGCAGGCTACTTGTAGGGTAAAAGGAGGTCATAAGGAGAAGGATATGGGGTGGACCGGTGGGGAATACGTCCTAGTTAGATTTATGGAACAAAGATGAAAGGAAGCAAAAGACATTTCAGCACCAACAAAGTTTGGGGTTCTGATTTCGACACTTTGTACCTAGGCCTATAACGTTTCCTGGTGATAATGAAACTAATAGGGCGCGGTGAAAAGGGGGAGGCTCGGGGCCCCCTCGCAGCCAAAAACAAAAATTAAAGGAGAAAAAGCATAGAAAAATAAAGAAAAAGAAAGGAGAAAGAAGAAAAGACAAAACTTATGCAACTTCATATTATCCACCCTCCTATTCCACAAGAGAGCGTCATAGAATCTTCAAGTCATTAGAACAATTAATGTATTAGCCTGAAATTAGTGAGATTCGGATGTTTGAGTTCTTTTTATTGTGAATCGCTGAGAAAGCTACTAGAAGAGAAAATTTTGCTGAACAGAATTCATTGCCCATCAAAGGGGCAAAGCAACATATGCTCAAACGTTGATTAACGGCAAGTTTAAAAAGTAATTGGATAATACTATGAAAGTGCATGGAATAAAGTTTTTCTATTACACAAGGATAGTTTGACCAACGTATTACACGTAAACACACCAAACAAACAATCGTCCAGTGTTTTAACAGTGAATTAAGTTACTAGCACTCTGAAAAACAAAGACACAACCTTTTGTCAGCATATCGGGTACCCCTAATCATCAGGCCCGGAGCCAGACTAACCAATTTAGGGGGCAAATCGTTGTTACAGTTTCGCCGGCCGGAAGAGGAGTTTAAGGGCCTATTTTAAGGGCCTATTTTAAGGACACTAGATGAAAAAGGTGCAAGATTTTCTATTTTTCCTTCTTATATTTGTATTCCAAAAAGGCTGGTCTAGTAATAAATTTTTCCTCCTTCAGTGCAAGACCTTTAATGGAAAAGTTGGGGAGGGGGCATGTGCCCCCCCCCGTAGCTACGTGTCTGCTAATCATGTCTAAAGTGATTTAAGTTCTACAAGCCATTAATGAATATTTGTGATTCCCAAATCTAAACAAGAGAGAAGTTGAGCCATTGCCCTTTTGTCTAGCTGAAATTAACAGCTGAATGTTAGTTAATCAACTTCTGAAATTTTAACTGACACAAAACCATGCCCATTATGTTGCGTTCAGTAAATTATACATTGAAAGCCCTGCTATCTTCTTTGAAGGTTTGACAATATTTTTGATTTGATTAGACAAATAGTTGACCAATCGAGGAGGAATTATCCCAAGATACAGTTGGAAAAATAGCCGAGACCATAGCAGTTACAAAGATACAAGTATATATGTACTGTACAGGGACGACAAATCTGACAGGCATTCCACTGTGGTCTGTGTAAAACATAAATAATCTATGGCGACATATATCAACTAAATGCACAAAGAATTAAAACTTTAACAATAAAAGAAAAAATAAGAGTCCAGTTCTTCTCTCAATTCCGCTTAAAAATACTTTTCAAATGATGATCTGGAAAATACAAAGGCAATGAAACTGTAAATTGGCAGGTAAATAGCGCCAAGGGTAAAATGCTTTTAAACTGTGTACATAGTTACACTATGGAACAAGAGGGCACTAGAAATTTTATAACAAGGTCAAGTATTTTGAGTTTAGATAACCATTACCTGGTTTGGAAAGTCCCAAAGGAGAAACAAGTTTGTCAGAATAGTCAAGCTACACCAGGCCTAGACCCACAAAAAGGTCAGCTAAGTTTACCCTTCTATGTATTCTCCCACACCTGTTGCTAAGATCACTGGTTTTTTGTCAATACAACATAATTTCAATTAAAAAAAACTTGTCATTTCTTTGTTGATAACCGATTTTGATGGTTGAAATTTCAATTTTCACATACAGAAACTAGACATAACAAATAGCTATGTGAAAATGAAAATAAATATGTTAAAATTATGGAAGTGATTCACAAACTGTTTACCCAATATAAGTGATGAGTTACAGGGTCAGGGGTGAGCTTGTCAACTGTCTTCGGGGAGACTTGCACTAACTCCCGTCTGTGCCAAAGCGGTAATAAAAAGTGGATGTGACGTAACGACCTGATCGGATTAAACCGATCAGGTTGGACAGTTTTTTGTGGTTCAAAACCTTGGCATGATTTATGACTCCGCCTATCTAGTACAGTCGGTTTAGGCGTGAGAGTGCTTTTCAGCCCCCTTTCTCCCGGGACCAGCTTTTCTGACCCTCGAGACCAAAAATTAACTAAACGCCAACCCCTCAAAACATACTGTGCTTCCCACGTAGCCTATTAACCAGCCTGTCTCCTTGAGTTTCTTCACTGGGCAACAATCCCCTGTCCCAGTCTGTATAAGTCCCCATCGTGGGCCTTTACGTACCAGCCTATGCCTCCTTGCATCCAAACCGTCCCCCGAGACTGGCTTCGTAAACTAATTAATCTATTTATTCAAGGCTAAGAATATCAACTTACAACTTACACCGGGAAAGCTGCAGTCTTCTTAACAGCGATGTACGGGACCCCGCTTCGTTGATGTTGAGTCACTGCGTGATCTGTAGTAAGATTTCACTCTCTCCGAGTTTCTGTTCGCAAGTGCTTGTCTACGTGACAAACAGCCTGGCACGACTTCTGGCCGGAAACACGTGTCACTGTCACCGCGGTAAGCTGAGACTGCTTCTCATTGGTTGATTTTCCGTTCATTGCGTTACAGCACAGCGTGTCTGGCTGGACTGTCTAGACAGACCTGGGTAGGCCACAAAACAATATCACAAAACATAAAAAAGAATTCATACAGAAGACCAGGGCTGCAGAAATCACTGATTATTATTATCGTCTACTAAAATAGCAGATCACTAGGAATTACATACAAGGAGCAGGCAAACTAGGAACAACACTTAAATAAGATAAAAATAAAAAAAGAAATAAAAAAAAAACCTATCAACGTATTTACAGTCTTTTCGTCACAGTATCTTGAAATGTATTCATAAATGTGGATTTTTCAGTAAGAAAAATCCTGTCAGACGTTGAATGACCCCTTGGCGGTTTTAAGTTTTACTTCACAGTAAAATAATGTTATTTCGATCAACAAATATAAAAGTAATTTTGACAGTTACTAAAGAGCAAAAACAACCGCATTAGAAGATATCTTTACTAAATGATTCAGATGTACGGCATGCTCTAACACGTCTTGAGTCGTTTCTTTTCGATAGGACTGTATTTGTAAAAAAAATACGTTACTGTGATTTACACAATAATACAAAACTGGCTTAAAAGACTATTCCACTGCAATATGATATTCAGTTTAATATATTAACGTAAAGAAGAACATGATACGACCACGGGAATTGTTTTTTTACGTCAGCAATATCCAAAACATGCTCATGAAACTCCATAGAAAACAAAATATACGAAGATATAACAAGTCTTCTGGTGAACTTGTAAAGCATTAACATTGCATTGGTAACATTATCATATAAACATCCTTGACGATCTTAAAAGTAGTAATGGGTTAGTCGTGTTGTTCGTTCGTAATGGTCCAAACTAAATTCTAGTCAGAAAGCATGGGTTGTTTCCTTCAACTTTCTTTGACCTCGATAAAGCCGTACTTGAATAGAAATGAAATAACAATCGTAATGTCCTTTATGACACCATTTCAAATCAAGATTTACTACCAAGTCTCATGCTTTCAAACACAGACAGTGTCGGCCCTACCAATCAAACCAACGCGGCACCAGTGTCCAACAGACTCACCTGGAAACTTCCTATAATTGTTGTCCCACTTCTACTGCTCCTTGTTCTATGTTTAGGAGTAATCTACAGAAAACACTGTAAGTATTCCTTGCTGAGAATTAACTGTGATGTTGATAATACTTTACCTCTCTATAGATCTGATGATGTCACAATTTACTCTCAGTTTCGTGGACTTAGGATACTCAGTACTATCGTTGTGTTCTCCAATGAAATTGGCCTACAAGTGAAACATGTGTGTGCTAAGACAAGGGTTAAGAGTTAATTTCTCTTGTAGAATTTTTTAAGGAACAATGGTTTCCATTGTTTCGGTAGAGATGGAACCTACTAATGTACACAAGCTGTAATAATTGCGACTCGATTTAATCCTCCTTTTCTTCATTTTAAGGGAAAGATAAAACTATAAAATCTAAAATGAAACCAGAGCACGCAGAAGTAAGTCTTGCAGTTAATTTTCATCTAATAATCTTTCACCGTTGTTTTCTCTCCTATAAAACCTACGGGTTGCCACAAAAAGTATTGTTGTAATTTAAATCCTCGTATATTGTCATGTTACTGTTATAATTAAGGCTTTGATAGCAGAAACTTTAGGACCTAAAGAGATTGGTAACTAAGGAATTGCTCATAAGGGCTTTTTAAGACTTCCAATGTCAAATAGATGTGAGAGGGGGTGCAAATTTAATTTATTGACTCAAATGTGGAATATTTTGAGTTCCAAGGTTTGTTCCGAAAGGAGAACCAATATTTCCTTTAAAAAAAAACGTTAATGAGATCCTTTCCGGAAAGGAACGTTGGACTCCACGACTAAAACTTCCCGGAAACTAAAATAAGGCTTAAATTTTTTCAATTTTTACGTATTTATTTACAAAGGAAGGTTAGCTACCATATCTCCAGTGGAGAAACGACTAATATACTAAGGTAAAACAGGAAATTGCTCTCTATATAATCATTATCGTTAAATCCAAGTGGTTAAAGACATATGAATAAATTCAATCATATTACATGATCGCTTTCATGCACACCTTTTATCCGCTTATAGAATTAAATTATAGGCCTATATAAAACAAAGTTTTGAAAAACAAATGTAGAATTTGTTTTCAGTAACGTTTACGCATCAATTATTTTGAATTAGGTTTCTGTGATGTTGGCACCTATGGACCTTACACACCAAACTTTAAAAGGTAAGAAATTCAGTTACAATGTAATGTTTGGTTTTATTGAATGTTATAAGGTCATCACCTAAGGAGAAAGGATTTCACAACAAGGAAATTTATGTTTATAACAGTTCACAAAGTCTGGCTCCAAATGACTTGAAGGTGGTAAAGCTGAGTTTTTTCATGTTATTAAAGTGCGTACAGGTTGAAGGTCTTTAATCACATCTTCTTTCAGTCTGCGGTCAAAGGCCCAAACACACACGTCTGTAATTTACACATTTAGAAAAGCAATGTCTTTTGTAGTACATTTTACACTAAATATTTTGAAAAATTTAATTTATCATTTCTTTTCTCTTCAACAAATGACGTTAAAGAGCAATTCCTGAGAGAAATCAAGGAAAAATACAAAGACCTTTATGACGCTGTTCAACCAATCCCTTGCATAAAAGACCGTCTTTACTGTGTAGACAAAGTTTTTGTAGAGGGTGGTGTTGATTTTTTAGATTCAGCAGATGGAAGAATCGCTGGATGGAAGCTCTTAGAAACATATCAAGACATCTTTCATGACTCCCGAGTTAAATCAAAGAGACTGATATTGGAGGGTGAACCTGGGTACGGCAAATCTACCGTCACTTTACAGTTTGTGTATGACTAGTGCAACAACATCCATTAGTCTGCTCTGAAGGATGTGGACTTGTTGATTCTGCTTCGATTGAGGCAATGAGGTGGAGTTTCATCAGTATACCGAGCAATAAATTCATTTTACCTAAAAATACAACACTCACTGAAACAAACATTGAAAATATCTTAAGGAGTTTCACTTCTGTCGTGGTAATACTAGATGGATTTGACGAATATCCGGATCAAGAGAGTATACCTACTACTGACGTTATAAATATCATAGCCAGACAAATGTTTCAGGAGTATGAAGCTGTAACCACAACAAGGTCGTCATTTTTGCCAAAGAAATATCCTCCAGTAACGAAACGTGTTAGACTTACTAGGTTTGACGACAACTCTCGTAGATTATACATTCGTAAGGCCGTAGTAGGCGAGGATGAAGAACGTGTTCGCGAAATCGAGCAATACCTTGAAGAAAACCCGATCCTATGTGATCCATGTCAGGTGCCCCTACTTTTCGTTACATTTGCGCATATGACATATGAAAGCGAAAACTTTCGTACCTTAAACTCAGAGACCAGTTTCTTCCGTTACATGATATCATGTTTTCATAGTCACATGCAAAACAAAATGGAGGAAGAGAACGTTCGTAAATATGAACTTTTTGAAACGGACCTTAGTGAACTGTATAACATTTAGGGGCTATTTTCAATTCAAAGTTGGATGTTATTATTAAATATTTTATTCATATTATTAAAATGTTCCAGTGCAATAAAAATATCTTTAAAATATTTTCAAAACATTTCAACACAAAGGCTGCACAACGATCCAAGATCCAATAGGAAAATCGATTTCTTTCTCTATAATCTGCCATGATAGGATAGTCCTATTACTGTATAACATTTCTGAGCTATTTTCAGTTCAAATGTGGGTGTTATTATGAAATATTTTATTCCTATTATTAAAATGTTTCAGTGCAATATGAAAATAAAAATATCTTCAAAATATTTTGAAAACATTTCAACACAAAAATATACATAATGAGCTTTTTGAAGTGTTTGTACAGTTTTGACGAGCCTTCTGCAAGCACTAAGAATCATAGTAATTAAGCAAATCATTTTCTTTCGTTGTCACGAAAATGTTTTGGTTATATTTTGGAAACATCACAAAAATATGTTGCTGAAATATCTTTCGAACATTTCAAAAAATTTTGCTCTCTAATTATTTTGTCACTTATATCCGTATGCTTGTGCCAATCTGCACACCTTTTTACAAACTGAAATTTTTCAATTTTACTACTTTGAGGGTTATAGAATGATACTATGGAAACATTTCCGAAATATTTAAAAAAAAATGATTTATTGAAATCTTACCAGAATGTTTTACAAACATTATGAAAACATCATAGAAATATTTCTAGCACCATAAATACAATATCCATGATTCAATACGAAAACGACATTTTTTTTTTCTCTCCGATCTGCCATAGCATGATAGTCTAAGTACTGTATAATACCTCGGGCTATTTTCAATTCAAATTTGGGTGTTATTATGAAACATTTTATTCATATTAATAAAATGTTTTAGTGTAACATGTAATTAAAATATCTTCAAAATATTTTTGAAACATTCCAACACAAACACATACACCACGAGCATTTGGGGTCTTTATTTTTAATTTTGGAGTGCATTTCGTAGGCATTAAGAATCACATTTATGAAAAAAGCATTTTCTTTTGTTGATAAAGAAATGTTTTGGTTAAATTTTGATAACTTTAAACGAAAATATTTTAGTGAAAATATTTTTGAAATGTTAATAAAACGTTTTTGAAATATTTCAAAAACATTTTTTCTCCATATTTCTCTGTAACATTTTTACGCCTTTAAAAATATTTCAAAAATGTTTCGTGTTTATTGGGATGCATGTAGCAAAGTAATGACGTCACTGCGAGGTGCTTGGTATCCCCCAATGTTATCACACCGACAATTTAATCAGGCACAGAAGATAAAAACAGTACAATGAACAAGTGCTTTCTATTAACGGGTCCAATAAAATATTGTACCATTCAAAGGAAAATTTGGACCATGCTGAGCAAATATAACTTTCAATCGAAAACTCTATAGGAATTCTTGGTCAGTATATAGTTATGTTAATCACCTATTGTTGGGAGCCCGAGCAAGGTACGGTAAGAAATTTACTTTTCGGCACCACAAATAAAACAATGATAGAGATGCAATGTCCCTCTTCCTTACATGTACAAGTTTCCTTTTGTTTTGCATATTAATACCATACTGAACAACCGTAAATACTGAGAGACGGTAACTATTATCACTATTAAGTAAGCTACTTTTTAGATTAACATCAATGGCATTTGTGAATACATTGTCAATCAACGATGCCGAGTTAGCTGTGATATGAGTAGGTCTATCGATTAACGGAAATGAACTCACACTGAATACTACATCTAAGAAGTCCCTTCTCATACTACTAGTTTCGTAATTAAGTGAATTTACATTAAAATCACCACATATGTAGATATCCGAATTTTTATGTTTATACCTATATCCAAGAGTGTCGATAGTAATTTGAATAGATGAACCAGGCCGCCTATACAGACAGCTAACTATAACGTTTTCTTTCTTTTTTTTTTTTTTTTTTGATGCTTAAGCAAACTTCAATTGAAATGCATTCGAAGGCATCATCCACCACAGTGCTCAGTCTGTCTTCAACATTGTACTAAAAGAATGTTTCGCATATATAACAACCCCCCCCCCCTCTTTTACTCGCACAGTCTTTATGACACAGATCATATCCAGGAAGAGAATTCAGCACTGGATTTGCAGTTGAGTTAAGCCATGTTTCACATACGGTTATGACATAAAATTAAAAGTGTAACCAATATAGGTGATCCTCCATTTTAGAAAAGTTAGAAATAAGACTTCTATAGTTTATATGCAATATAGACAGGCTTTTGTTAACATGCGTTCTATTTTAAAACTGGCAATCAGCGTATATCGACAATAGAAGGGGCTTGATTGAAAAAAAAAAAAAAAAAAATTACATACACGGATGTCTTGCGCAAAATCATAAAAACCGTAATCTGTGTAATGTTGAAATCACAACAACCATTATAAACATCCCATAAGTGGTCATCAATTTCAATAGGGTTCCTAAGGGAAACACATCTTTGTTAATGCCAATATTAAAAAAAAAATCAGTCATTATTATGATAATGATCATTTGGTGTCATGTAAGATTAGTGAAAATACTTGAACTACAATCAAGGTACAAAGTAAATTTTGTACAACTTGTAACAAGCCTCCAAATAAGGTTACTGCCGTGATATGAACACAATGGCGGAAAATCGCAATCAAAACACAAAAGAAAATGAAATATCACCACAGAGGTAAAATGCAATCATATCCGTTGCAACTTGTCGTAGTGACAATCAGTCCAAGATCAGTGCAGAGGGAAATATCGTGATATTCTTAAGTTTTAAGAGATCTTAAGTAGACTTTATCGTTACTTTAAATTCTTTTTGTCAGCTGTTTTGACTAATTTAAAAGCCACAATTAGTCCATCTAAAGTCCAACAGTCGGTGGATTTTTCATGCTCCTGCGTTTGCATAAGTAATCTGTATCTGGCTTGAGTAAGGTCTTCCTTGATAACTATTCCTGTGTGTTTTAGTTTATGTCTGGACTGAATGAGTCTCTGTTTGTGTTGATAGGAAGTCAATTTTCCCAGAATAGAACGATTGGTTTCTCCAGGTAAGAGTTTGCCTTCACGGTGACATCGGTACATCCAACTTTTTTCCACATTAATTGACAGCTTATCTTTTGCTAATTGCTGTACGATTTGACTTGGGTTCTCACCTTGGTTTTCCTTGATGCCGAAGGTGCGGATGTTGTTCCTGAAAGATTACTGTTCCATATGAATAATTCGGACCTGAATATTGTGTCGTTCATCCTCCAATTTGGTTACCATCTGTTTTAAGACTTTTTCTAATTAATTTTGTCCACTTTCTGTTGCAGGACAAAGCATCTGGATTCAAGTTCTCAACCCTGGCATAGATGCCTCCATGACATTTAATACGGTCCTGTAAATGATAGCCTTAATTAAAGGCATTCTTTGACAACAAGTCAGTTGCAGTCATCGATGCAATCTCTTCTATCTTTGATTGTTTGGACGACATTCTTGCTTTCACACAAAGGAACTAACACAGCCAGATTAACGGCTTTGGTAGGTAACTTTCAAGACTGGTGACTTAAAAAATCTTGTCACAAGCGCTGTCCAGATAAATTTATATAGAGATCAGTGGTGTCATCAGGTAGTTCAGACCGTACATTCCAGGGTTCCATCTTGCAACGCAGAAATCTCAGAAAGGGTTACATTAGAGGAATGTGTGTGTGTGTGAGTGGGTGTGTATGTGTGTGTGTTTAGACGCAGGACTGCCACAAGATGACTGAACGTCCACGATTGACATACGAAAAAGAAACTAAAATATCATTGTTAGTACAGTAAATTAGGACTCGTCTGTCGTTTTCATCATGCCATATGGCGCTTGCTCCTAAGTCCCTTTCCCCTTCCCTGCTGATCTCCTATAAACATTTATGATCTACAAAATGAAGAGAAACATGCCTGAGTCATTTCTGCATGCCGTCTGTACGGGTCATCTTCTCCCTTCTTTTTATCTTTCTTTCTGTAAACTCCGTGGTCCTTTTCTCTTTGACCTTTTCCTTATCTTTCCTTTTGTCCTGATGTTGAGCTCGATATGGATTGTAGTCCCCCTTGGGATCTTCAAGGGACATTTTGTACCCTTTACCAACAATCTTGTAAGATATTCATGTAAGAAAATAAGTCTTGTAAGAAATAATTTTCGAAGCGCCCTTTACGCATTCCCACAGTCATGACATGTTGGCCTGAAATTCTGACTTAAAATTGTTTCTTGGTTATGCCTTACAATTGTCCCCAAAACGGAAGCGGGATTCTCATATCCCGCCCTAACAGAAGGAATCTTATTTTTCTTCTAAAGGTGTGTGTGTGTGGGGGGGGGGAGGGGGTGTAAGATCGAAATCTTATGATTTTTATTCACTTCTTGGTGTACGAAATCACCTTGGTAAAGTTATTCGGAGAGAGCCTTCTTTCCCTCTTCCCTGTGAGTAAGAGAAGTTCCTCAGCTGATTTGCCCGAAATTGAATATATGATCATACTTCAATCACTTAAATAAAACGTACAAGTATGACCTCAAAAACCTACCTGACTTACTCAACGTGTGCGACAAAACTGGGCAATGTGTGCGTAGGTGTGTGTGTGGCTGCGCCCGTGCTGTGTGAAGTCATGATGCGTATGATACGTGCATGTGTGTTTGGGTGTGTGTGTTTACGTTTGATATGTTTCGGGGTACGAAACATACTTCAGGACTTTTTTCGGGGTACACATTCCGTTCGGGGTACTTTTTCGGTACCCCGAAAAGACAATGTACTAATTCAATGTCAATATCAGTTGAAAACTTTTGTGGGACAAGTTGTGTTTTTGTAGCCTGATGGCTCACACAAATTACTAGAGTTCATTGTCCCCATGCTTGAGTGGGTACTGTGGGTTTCATATCTGGCTGCCCTCTTTTGCAGTATTATACATACTGCATGCCATGAGCAGTGAGCTTATGACAGCATGGCTTGTGGAATGCAAGGTAATGCAGAGTGGGGGTGGGGCTGGAAATAAACCCATTGGGAATACTGTGGAAGATTTGTCAAGGTCATTGTCATGGATGAGTGATCACTGGTTTGGTTTCACAGAACAACAGACCTGTGTGGGACAGTATCCACACTTCTGGCATAAAGGACACCAATAGTAGCAACTGTAAAAATGTTAAAGGCAATAAAGAAAAACTGCTTCACTTAAGTGAGCTGACAGAGCTCACAACAGGATATGTACACAGATCACATGTGGGAGATGGGTGGGTGAAGGGGAAATGGGAGTAAGGGTGGGATAGGGGGAGATTATGTAGTGGTTGATCGGCACAGAAAAATGGAAAACAATGCAACTTGCCTTAAATAAAACTTTTTAAGTGTCAATTAGGCAATAAGTAAAATAAGGTTTAAAAAGAGGGGGAGGGGCTGGTAGGTAATAAGTTGGGGGTTTATTCGGGCACGGGGTGGGGTCTGTGTAATTCAAAAGTTTGGTCTGAGACTTTATCTTACAAAAAACTGTTAATCTTGGAATAATACATTTGGTGGGGTTTGAAAGACCACTATTTGTAATGTAAGGGGGAAGGAAGTGGAGGTGGGCAATGGGAATTTTTTTATTAAAAAGATGGTTAAATGTCTGAAGTTTTACTGTACCTTCTCAATGTACTGGTTTACTATAAAAGTCTTGAGCCAATCTTAAAAAACTTGCAAGACCCCTCCAGCACTCATTTTGCTCCTTGGTCCCCTTCCCCTAATTAATAATTCCCTACCACACATCATTATATGTCTCCCACATTTAAATTGGATGAAAGGTATTATGTTTGTGGGTCAGGATAAAGAGT